>SRPZ01000031.1:0-178043 GCA_018360255.1 Claviceps maximensis
TATTCTTGTATATATTCTTGTATATATTCTTGTATATATTCTTGTATATATTCTTGTATATATTCTTGTATATATTCTTGTATATATTCTTGTATATATTCTTGTATATATTCTTCTATATATTCTTGTATATATTCTTCTATATATTCTTGTATATATTCTTCTATATATTCTTCTTCTCCTTAACGTCTTATGCTTTTCTCTGCCTTTATATATTCTAGTATTATGCACCTTATATTAAGCGGAAACCCCTTTAGTTTATAGCTCAGAGTATCTATATATTTGCAGAAGACATACCCGTGTAATGGAACCGTCGCGGCAAGAATGCTTCTAAAAAAAAACTCAGCAATCGTCAAGACACAAAGGAGGCTTCTAAAGTCAAAGTCATTTACTTCGTACTTCCAACCCGACTGCGTCGTTGCACAAAAAATGCCCTTTCACTTCTTCATAGACGAGGACATGCTAGGCCTGTGCCATCTGGTATCACGTCACAGCAACAAGTGAGACCTGAGCATGGGTGCACGGGTAGAATTGAGGTCACTCAACCAGGGGAGGCTTCGGAGGCGCAGGTTCCCGTCATGGCTTAGCGTCGAGCATAGCCGTTTGTAGAATTCCAAGAATCTCGTGATAAAGTAAGACATGGCTATGTCAATGGGGACGGGATCCATTGCGGTGCAGCGTCTGCTGATGACAGCTGATGTGGAATGCCAAGGCTAATATGGGTCATGCCTTTCTGATCGGCCAGGGCTGAGCTTCTTGGTCCAAACAAAGCTGATGGATCGTCAGAGGCGGAGCGTGAGGCTGCACTAGACACCGAAGGTAGGTACTCTTTGGGAAGGACTTGCCATCTGATCAATCAATCAATCAAGTGAGGACAGAACGTCCCATGCAAGGGGCCCCACCCCCACTTGCACACCCGCTCGCTCGCCGCTCGCTCGCCCCAGAGTCTCAGACCCTCTTCGGCCTCGAACTGGAATCGTGCTGACGGATTGCCGTCGTTGAAACACACACACACACACACACACACACAACACAGCCTTTGGAGAGCTTGTGGCGTGATGCACCCAAGGTGGGAAAATGAGGGGGGCAAATGAAGAGCTGTCTGGATGCTGGGCCCTGCCAGACGTCAGTATGCATAAGTACTGCGCTTCCTGCACAACCATCAGCTCATCTGCTGTCCGGATGTCCCTTGCCTATCCCGTGGTCAGCGACGCAGCCATTCGCCAGCCATTCGCAACAAAGGACACAACCGAGGCTCTTGCCTAACTTACAACTTATCGTGTCGACGCCGCAAGCCGTCTGTGCATCAATCTCTTCAACTTGTTGGGAATTTTCGCGACGTCGCGACGCTGCGATTCTGCGAGACTCGTCGCAAAACAACACAGCCCACACAAAATTCATTCGCATCACTTCGCCACCATTGCTTCCTTCACTTCCTCCGCCGATCCCATCATGGCCGACTCCAACAACGGAGGATCCTCCAGCAAGGCGCCCGCGCATGGCTACGACTCTGGACCCAAGATGGAGGTTCAGCCTCCCAGGCAGGAGGATCTCCAGCAGAGCTACGCAACGCTCGTGGGCAACGACTCGAACCCCAAAGGCTGGTATGGTGGCATGAGTGAGTCGCTCTCATCTGTATTTATATAACCGTAGTCGAATCTTCACCAAAACTCGAGGCGCTGACGTTATTGGATAAGTCAACGGCATCGGTGCTTGCATCGGAACCATTGGGGCCGTCCCCCTGATGTTCTGCTTTCCGAATCCTTACAAGAACGTTCATCAGGGGAATGTCGGTCTCGTGACTAAATTTGGCCGCTTCTACAAGGCCGTCGACCCCGGCCTGGTCAAAGTGAACCCCCTGAGCGAAAAGTTGATCCAGATCGATGTCAAGATCCAGACGTCAGAGGTTCCTGAGCAGACGTGCATGACCAAGGACAATGTCAACTTGCGCCTGACCTCTGTCATTTACTATCATATTGTCGCTCCTCATATAGCTGCCTTTGGTATCTCCAACGTACGGCAAGCACTGCTGGAGCGTACTCAGACAACGCTGCGACACGTCATTGGAGCGCGCATTCTTCAAGATGTTATTGAGCGCCGCGAAGAGATTGCTGCTTCTATTCGCGAGATTATCGAGGATGTTGCTGCTGGTTGGGGTGTTCAGGTGGAAAGTATGCTCATCAAGGACATCATCTTCAGTCAGGAGCTGCAGGAGTCTCTCTCCATGGCTGCCCAGAGCAAGCGCATCGGTGAAAGCAAAGTCATTGCTGCCAAGGCCGAGGTACGTGTCGAACATGTAGAAAAAGGAGATGATCCCCCTTTCCTTGCATCTATACATCAAGGTGGACCGAATTTCCAATGCTAACTTTTGTGTTCCCTCATAGGTCGAAGCCGCCAAACTAATGCGACAAGCCGCCGATATCTTGAGTTCTGCTCCCGCCATGCAAATCCGATATCTCGAAGCCATGCAGGCCATGGCCAAGTCAGCCAACAGCAAGGTCATCTTCATGCCTGGCGCACACCAGAATCTGCAAGCCAGTTTCAACGCCCTCGGGTCCGGAGAAAATAATGCTGAAGGCACCGGCGTCAGCAGGAATGAGACTGGCCATGACTTTGGAGGTCAGGACCCTGCCTTGCAAGCTGCCATTGAGGCTCGTGTTATTGAGAGCATCTGACGACGCTCTCGCCAATCGAGATTTTCCATGTACTAACTCGGTGCTCCATCTTGGTCGAAGTAGTGTGGTCTACTTGAATTCCAGCGTTGTCTGGGACGAATATATATTTTCGTCTTGAACGCTACGTCGCCCGTCCGCCACCCGGACATACAAGCCGAGGCTAACCCAGCGTCTTTCTCTATCCTTCGTTTTACGACTAAACACGTGTTTTTCTTTGATCACGATATTTGAAACCATTTCAAAATCGGAACTGTCGAGATCTGCATATATTTTCTGCGCTATTCCCACGTTTTTTTAAGTGCTATTTTTTTCTTTCTCTTTTTCTTTAATCTAGCTTTCGGTTATATATTGTATGCGCTCATGGATGAATGACCAGCCCAGGCACACGCAACATGATTTTGATGAGATACCCCGCATGGAAACAGGAGAACAAGGAGGAATCAAAATGAGGTCAAATGAGGAGTTAAGATAAATCGAGTTTCATACGAGGCCTCCTTGAAATAATTGTAATAAAATCACTCGTGCTTGCTCAATCGACTGAGGACAATATTTACATCATTTCTCTGCTTGACGTCTGCCTTTTATATACTGGCTTCTGTTCGCCATTGAGTGCCCGTGGTTCCACCGAGCACTACTTCTTCCAATTTCGCTTATGAAAAAAAAAAAAAAACATCTGCCATTATCGTCATTGTCTGTACTATCACGCATGCTACTGGAATTGATGATCCTGACATGTCAACTCGCATATCGACAAAGCAAAGCTCTTTTGCTTCCACGGGCCGTACCGAGACATTCGAAACATTCACCAAGACTGTTGCACGACTGTGGCAATTATCTTAATAATAAGAGTAAAGATAGAGCTAAACTGAATAAAATTTGGTTCAATAAGCATAAAACAGCCCTTCACGCCAAATGCCGTTTGTAATGAAATTCAAATCAAAACCTTCCCTAAAACGCCACCACAGAGAGATAAAAGACATTCAAGAAAATCCCTATCCAACCTGGTTTCCCATCGCCTCCACAGGAAGTCGTCAGGTATCAAATCAAACATCTACAAAACATTGCAGACGGTATGCATGCGGGCTTTATCTGATCGATCACCCGCCGCCTTTTGTAAAATAATAAAAAAATCCTCTTCACCCCTCTTAAGATGATTGCCTGCTCAAGTCAGTATCCTTGCTTCCGACTTAAGCACTACTCAACGTCAGAATGACGCTTCTTCTTCTTCTGCTTCTTCTCTTTTTTGGACTCAACCTCATCGGCCTCCTCGTCAAGCTTCCTCTTCTTCTTCTTTTCGGAGCTGGGTTCGGCCTTGGATGGTGTAGATTGAGCTTCGGCTTTTCGAAGCTTCTTTAGTTCCTTCTTGCTGAAGACCTTGGGAGTACCGTCCGCGGAAAGTTTGACATCGCCGCGCTCGTACTTTCTCTTGAATTTCTTGACCGACAGGCCAGATAGTTCAGCCAGACGCTCGTACTCGGCACTCGACAATTTTGTAACCTTGTTGGCAGGAGTGGTGGCATCATCGTCGCTCTCATCATCATTATCAGCATCCTTCATCTCGTCATCCGAGTCCTCTTCCACGACTTCAATCTTGGATTTCTTATCCTTTTTGGATTTCTTCTCTTTCTTGGGGGTAGCATCACCGTTGGCATCCTCCTTGGTGATGCCGTCAGCGTCGGTATTATATCGCTTTGTCTCCTTGAGCATGAAGGAGCCAACACCAGTGATCTCACCCGAAGGAGCCACGTTGGCACCTTTGGGCAGAGGGGGCTTGCCCTCGAGCTTTCGGAGACGGTTCTCTAGCTTGATACGAGCAGACAGACCGAGCATGGCGCGCTCTTCCTCATCATCCTCATCATTATCGCCAAGAGCGTCGACACGAAGACCCAAAGCGGTCTTGGCAGCCAGCATACGAGCAATTTTGCCCTTGTTACGGCCGGTGGCTTGACCGATCAAAGAAGAGTGGTAGATCAATCCGTATTTAGGCGTGTCATGCTTGGTCTTGAGAGCACGGAAGAGGGCCTTTTCGGCACCCAGAATCTGAATGGTGGAACCTGGCGATTTGGCCAGATTGATGAGCGAACCGGCGTGAGCAATCAGCCGAGCGCCGACCAGGTACCCTACCAATGCCGACAAGTTGGGAGCAATGGCGCGCATACGGGTCTCCAGATAGGAGGAAAGCTCGGCACGGTACTCGGAGTACTTGATAACCTGCTCAGCCAAGAGCTTGATGTTCTCCAGATCCTCATCCATAATCTCCGTGCCCATGCTAATCTCAGCAGCGGCCTTGATGGCAACTTCGACTTCTTCCGGCAGAATTTCAGAGAGGTCAGTATCTGAGACGTTAGTGCGCATGCCCACAGCGAGGATAACGCGGGCGTAGGCAAGATTGTCGTTCAAAATCTTGGCCATTTCCGGGAAGTGCCATCCGTACCACTCCTTGGTGCGCATGGCATACACGTTCAGTTCCTTGTCCATATCATCAAGAAGCTTGACCGCTTGGATGATCATGGAGTCGACCTTATCGGCAGAAAACTTGAGCTTATGACGAGACATTGAGTGGGAAAGACCAAGCGACATGCGATCGACGATAGACTGCTCGAGGCCTGGAATGAGCGATGAGAGATGCTCTCGAATTCCTCGGAAGACTTCCATAGTGTTGGAACCGGCCACGGCGGAAATATTGAACTGGGGCAGATTGGAGATGGCAGTTCCCAGCTTCATGTCGGCGACGGCAATGGAAGCCTTTTTCTCGCTCTTAATCTCGTCGAGAAGGGTCGTCAAGAGTTCTGGTACTTTTCCCTCCTTCAGGGAAGCGGCCTCTTCGAGGGCCATGGCGGCGCTGTCGAACTTGACGAACTTTTTCAATTTGAGCCTGGAAGGTGTTTTTTTTTTGTTAGCGTGCTCTGTCTTAGGTGAATTTTTGATTCATTATGGGACAGAACAGGTCGCGTGGGTTCTCTCACATTTCAACAAGTTTCTCAGGACGACCCAGCTCTGCGGCAAGGTCATCGTTCTTGAACAATTTCTTGTCCGCAGCCTTGAACAGGCCATAGCTGTACTTTGTTAGCCATGATATTCCGGTTTGCGGACAGGCCTCTCTTTCCTCCAGTCCAAGGAAAGGAGCTAGGCGAAAGAAAAATGCTCACCCTGCAGGCGTTTCGGCAAGAACGAAGAGAGACATTTTAGAGGAGGTTGGAAGCCCTCGTACGATCTTTCTCCGGTCGATTGGGGGTTCTCCTTCCGTGGGACGCGCAATTGCGGTTGATGTGCGCACTCAAACAAAATGTGATGGAAATTTTTCAATACTAGGAAAGAGCTTCGGTCCCCACTCAAAATTTTTGGCCTCTGGTCGACACACAAAGTGGTCTGAAGAAGTAGACTTATTTAGCGTGCTTCGGCGTCTCTTTAATCCGGAGACAGAGGTTCTTGGCGGGGCAGCTCACGTGGGACTGTGTTTGGATTGGTGCAGGAGTCGTCGAACCTGGAGGCTGCAGAGAGCGGACCACCAATTCATACTTCCTTACGTAGTATTGGTTGGCCAGAGCATCTGCGCATGCATGCTTGATATCTCACATCTCAGGTTAGAAGGCAAAAGCCATTGATCGAACATCACCTACATCCACAGGAAAATCAATCCGCTCGTTAACTCGCAGTCTATCCGTTGCTGCCACGACGTGCCAGTCCACAACATTCTTCGAACAAGACATCACTGCGGAGGAGCCAACAGTCGAAATGGAGGGCCTCTTTTTCAATGTCAATAACGGGTTTGTCGCTTCGCGATCACACAAAAGACTTGAATGAAAACACTACTGACGCTGATACCAGCTACGTCGAGGGCATCGTTCGAGGGTATCGCAACGGGTTGTTGACCGGTCCCGCCTACAACAATCTTACCCAATGCGAAACGATCGATGGTATGCTACACGACGTTCTGAAAGGGTCACATGAGCAATGTCTGCGAATACGGTTGCTAACGGAAGGGCTATAGATCTAAAGCTACAGCTTGGGCCTGCTTATGGTGACTTTCTCGCTTCCCTGCCGCCCAATCCCTCAACATCCAGCCTGGCAGCCAAAACGACAGATAAGCTTGTGTCCGAGTTTCGATATGTCCGAGCCAACGCTGTGGGTTCGCTGGCGACCTTTATGGACTACGTCACATATGGTTACATGATTGATAATGTGGCGCTACTTATCACTGGCACACTCCATGAACGAGACACTCGTGAACTTTTGGAGAGATGTCACCCCTTAGGATGGTTTGAAACCATGCCTGTCCTTTGCGTTGCAACGAATATCGAAGAACTTTACAATAGTGTTCTGATCGAAACTCCTCTGGCGCAGTATTTCAAGGGCAGTCTCAGTCATCAAGATCTAGACGAGCTGAACATCGAAATCGTGCGAAACACACTATATAAGAACTATCTCGAGGACTTTTACAAATTTGTCAACTCACATCCCGATATGGTCGGTACGCCGACAGCCGAAGTGATGTCCGAGATTCTCGAATTCGAAGCTGATCGAAGAGCTATCAACATTACACTGAACTCTTTCGGCACTGAATTGACCAAGGCAGACCGCAGCAAGCTCTATCCAAGCTTTGGAAAGTTGTACCCTGAGGGAACTCTCATGTTGTCCCGAGCAGATGACGCCGAAGGTGTTCGCCTGGCTGTTGATGGTGTTCACGACTACAAATCATTCTTCGACGCAGCGTCACTAGGCGGCTCATCCGGTCCTGGAAATATGGGAGGCGGCTCCTCGGATGGAAAAACCCTGGAGGATATGTTCTATCAAAAAGAGATGGAGATTTCCAAGAGTGCGTTTACAAGACAGTTTACATATGCCATTGTGTATGCATGGGTGAAATTGCGAGAACAGGTGAGTTTTCCTATTAGAATTCTTTACGGCACGTCCACTAATCAACGTTTGCTAACCATTTCCAAAGGAAATTCGGAACATTACATGGATTGCTGAATGCATAGCTCAGAACCAGAAGGACCGCATTGGTAACTTTATCAGCGTATTTTGAGCTGTATCAAATGGGGTTTCTTTATGCATCCTTGTTTTTGTTGTTGTTGTTGTTGTTGTTGTTATTGTTATTGTTGTTGATTGCATCAGCATCGCTTGTAGTATAAAATCGTAGCGAGCTACAAAACTAATTATAGAACCAATGAAAATAATGGTCTTACTCACACAACTAACAAATATAGAATGCTAGTCTTGTCAACCCTGTAAATGCAAGAGGTGATCTTCATTTCATTTCTTTTCCTTTCTTTTTTTGGGCAGAGGTAACAGGCTTTTGTCCGAATTCCAGTATGTTGGACGTGCAAAATGATATTTCCACTGCTTAGGTGACTTGATAATATACATATGATAGTGATAGTAAGGAGGTAGGTAGTCTACAAATTTTGTTACAAGTCGATCTGTCCCTTCCACGTAGCCGGTGTTAGGCCCAGCTTCTCGAGCATGTGTGTCCAACGTCCGCTGCCACGTTCTTTACGCTCCATGTACGCTAGTAATTTCTGTCTGCGGTGGACAAGCAGTCTCAAATTCCTCTTGTTGTGCATGTCTTTGTAGCCTCTGTTGACCAGTAAAGCCTTCGACAAGGTGCGAATTTTGGCAGTCAAGATGGCAATCTGTACCTCGGAGCTGCCGGTATCTGGACCTGCGCGTCCAGGCATGGGCGTCATGTTTGGACTAATGGATTCGGGTTTAGGAGCGAGAAACTTGTCGGTGTTGTGGCGACCGAATTCGTCGATGACGCGACGAACATTGGCGTGATAGCGATCCCGAGCACTGCTATTTCGTAGCGATGTGATCCTCCGTAGTGCTTCAACAGCCTTGGCGTGATTCTGATCGTACTTTTTCTGGGCCTGTTCCACCAAACTCTCTGTTATCGAGGCCGATATTACACCAACCACGGGTTTCCCGAGGGTGTAGGCATGTTTCGTCGCATCTTCCAGCTCGGCGTCGGTCAGGAAGTGGTTCCTCAGACCCGGGGTCGTTGGCAACTCGTGTGGTGTTTGGAGGGGGTTTCCGCTGGGGTCCCGGGGTACTTCGCTCATAGCGGCCTGCCCGGCACTATCAAGAGACTCCAGGAATGGTGTCGTCTTGCCCAGAACAGGATCACCCCAGGCCTCGTCGCGCTGCTTCTGCAGCTCCTCACGGCGCTTCAGGTTGGCATTTTTCCGTTGTTGCGCTTGCGCCCACTTGTAGGGATCTTGTTTCGCTATTTTCTTCTTTTCTCTTTGCGAAAGATTGGCGGTCTGGATAACAGGTAGGAAGTTGGGAGTTGCGGTTCGGGATGCCGGCCGAAGGCACACTGGCGTAACAGGTCAGACATGGTGAATGAAGGCGAGCAAGGTAAGAAAGAATAAAGGAAAGAGGAGGCTTTGACTCACAATTGATCGTGCCTAGCCGCTGAAGTACCTCTATTCTAGGGGGCATGGCTTCAACAGAGCTAAGATGCCAATGGATAGACAGATAGAAAGAAGGCTGCTTTAATAGCAAACCGTCTGGGCGGTAACGTCAATTGTAAATGTTCATCGACTGAGGATCAGATCCTCAAAATTTCCCCATCGTTCCTGTTCAGGTTGTCCAGATAGGTGGAACCCAGCAAGCAAATCCCGACGAATGCCTGTCCAGAGCCGCCCAAGCATTCTGTGCACGTGATGATAAGATATCAGTCGAGCCGACAAACCCGCACTAGTCCTATTTTGTTACTAGCGTCCACAGGGCTCCCACCAGCACACATTTTGGCAAATTCACTGAGGTTTCTCGCGAACATTTTTCGGCGACTTGGCACGATCACGCAAACTATCCAACGTCAACATCCTCTGCTTCTCCTTCCCGTCTCCACGTCCAACTGCACGGAGGAAAAATCCAACATCATGGCTCCCAACAACCTGCCGTCGGTCCTTAACGCGACCACCGAGGACATTGAGATGCTCCTGGCCGCCCAAACCCATGTTGGTAGCAAGAACCTCCAGGTGCACATGGAGCCTTACCTGTGGAAGACCCGTGCCGATGGTGTCAACATCATCAACATTGGCAAGACTTGGTACGTTTATTAAGATATCCAAGAGTATATATACTTGAAAGAGGGGAAGTGAAGGAAAGCTCGCAGGGTTTCTGGACGGAAACGAGGTGCCATGGTTTGCCTGCGAATTGCGCCGCTGCGTAATTTTGCTTCCGTATGCGCCAGTTTTACTATGGCTCCAGAATTCAGGCAACTCAAATGCTATATCCAATTGACAGCATACATGTTGTTGCTAAGAACAAGCAAGAAATCTGTCTAACAATTCATTTTGCAGGGAGAAGATTGTCCTCGCTGCCCGAATCATCGTCGCCATTGACAACCCCGCCGACATTTGTGTCATCTCCGCTCGTCCCTATGGTCAGCGTGCTGTCCTTAAGTTCGCCGCTCACACCGGTGCTTCTTCCATTGCCGGTCGCTTCACTCCTGGTTCATTCACCAACTACATCACCCGATCGTTCAAGGAGCCCCGTCTGATCATCGTTACCGACCCCCGTACCGATGCCCAGGCCATCAAGGAAGCTTCCTACGTCAACATTCCCGTGATCGCCCTCTGCGACACTGACTCTTCCACCGAGTACGTCGATGTTGCCATCCCTACCAACAACAAGGGTCGCCACGCCATTGGTACCGTCTGGTGGTTGCTCGCCCGTGAGGTCCTCCGTCTCCGCGGCACCATCCCGAACCGCGAGACCACCTGGGACGTCATGCCCGATTTGTACTTCTGTATGTGATCTTCCTTCGACCCTTCGTCTGCAATAGACCACTCCGTTCCGTGACATGTACTTTTTCCTTGGAGAAACCATAAGTCTGTTACTGACAAATCCCTTCACAGACCGTGACCCTGATACCGAGGCCGAGGAGAAGGCCGAGGAGGACAAGCCCGCCGAGGAGGAGGTCGTTGCCCCTGCCGCTGAGGTCGTCGCTGCCCCCGCTGCTAGTGGTGAGTGGGAGGCTAACGCTGCTGCCGGTACCTGGGATGGTGCCGAGACTGGCGACTGGGCTGCCTCTGGCACCGGCGAGTGGGCCGAGCCCACCAAGGAGCAGTCTCACTGGTAGAACCCTGAGCAAACTGCCGAGGAGGGTTTCGACGCCACCGGCTTATCGAGCTGGTAGACGCCAAATGGTTAATATTTCATGACACTTCCAAAAAAGGTGTACAAGAAAATGAGGAACTTTGGTTCCCAGCAGAAGCTTGACCAAAGATAAAGAATCTAATTGGAGTAAAAAAAAGAGAATCAGAGGAATCAGACACAAACTACCCCTGCAAACAAACAAAAAGGCACCAAAAAAACACAAAAATTCGCACTGTTCTTAGACCGGTTCAATCGTGGCCAGCACTTATGAGGGAAAGATACTCCTCTCCTGTCGACTTCCTAGCCCATCGTCACTCACTCTCGTTATCCTGTCTAGACGAGCTTCCCCTTTCCTTTTTTTTCCCCAGCAAATACCCTTCCAACTTCAACTTTTTCTTCTTTTTATGAGAAGATGTATAAAAGGATTGGATGACTTGGATTTGAGGTGAAGAAGACAAGAACCAAAAATAAAAACGGAAAACGTAGAGCACGGGATTTACGGAGGGAAACGAACATCCATGATGTTGGGTGCATTTTGACAGGAGAGAAGGGAAAGCCCTGTGCTGCCCGAGGGAATGGACTTGATCGTTATTCCGCCGGGATTCGAGTCGGCTGCTTTTTTTTTTCTTTTTTTCCTTTGTCTTGGGTTTCTTTATTTTAATTGCTTGGTGGTAGTGGTGCTGTGTGGGGTGCTCGGTAGCTGATAGCTAGCAGTCTCTTGGTAAAAACGAGTTCCCAAACAGCGTCATTGTGCAGTCTGCTGAGATGGTGAATGAGATTCGCAAATCATATCGGATAAGTCTCCGCGTGCAATGCTGGCTGTGCGTGGTGAAATACGGCATAGTACGCCCGTTATATTGCCTCTTCATGACGCCATCCCGGATTCCGTACGGCCGATCTCATCATTTCCCATGCGTCGATACAAGATTTCTTCACTCTCATCTGGCCCGCCTGCCTCCTAGAATCCCATCATGACATGTATCTGGTCACCAGACACCGACCGAACGGGACCACGGACCAGACACATGGCGACCACGGACGAATGGCAACGGTGAAATAGTAGGTGCTTGATAAGAAGACATTACTGCGCCGACGAGGCTGACGAGACAAGCGTCGCCCGCAAGTCATCTCCGCGTATGCGCCTTCAGATGCGTCCGGTCCGATATGATCTCAGGTCCAGCTTGACATTTCTCTATTTATATTTATATTTATATTTATATTTACATTCATGTCGCTACCTTGCTTTTCCCAGGCCCTCATCTTTGCAAATACATCCACAACCCAGATGCAATCACATCCACTCCACATCCACATGGACAATTCCATTCACAATTCCATTCACAACAAACAACAAGTCACTCGCAGTCACACTTCAGTCCGCGTCTCGCAAGGAGCCCTGAAAAGCTCACCATCTCATTCGTCTAATCTATCTCACCTACTCTCTCTACCGGGTATATTTCCATTCCATTCCGTTGTCCAGACGCAATTTAAAAAAAAAGAAAAAAGGTAAATGAGGAAGGAAAAGAAAAAAACAGTGAGAAAAGGGAGAGATGCGTCCCATCTTCGACCAGCCCTTAACATCAACCTCGACTTCAACCTCGACTTCAACCTCGACTTCACTCCCGTCTGACTCTAATTGACGAACAAGACATGAAAACAAAACCCCTAAGGCAAAGTGGTATATAGCAAAAAAAAACGAAGAAAAGAGAGACAAAAACCACCCCTCGCTCCAGTAAAACTAAAAAGGAAAAGGTAGATAATCGCTTGCTTGGGTATGTGCAGGTGTTGGGGGAAAAGGACAAAGAAGACGATTTTGTCTGTTGAGAATATGGGTGATGCGGAGCGTGCATGTTATAGTTGTCTCTGTGTGGCGCTCGAGATACAAAATAAAGAAATGCCGAGCGGCTGTGCACTGATGGTTATATCGAGGAAAGAAGATGAGCTGGAGACGAGAGGAATTGGAATGGAAAGAAAAGAAATGAAAACAAAAAGGAAAAATCACAGAAAGCAAAACTGTCCATGTGTCGGAATATTCTTCCGCAAAACATCTGCAGAGCGAAACCACGGCCATGTTACATGGTAACGTGCCCTCATTCTGTAGGTCCCCCCTACCTTTTTTCTTTCATGATCATTCCAGATTTCGCGCGTGTACTCGAATCTCATTATCGCTCAACGCTCCGATCCAGAGGCAACGCTCCGTCACACCCTCGATAGGCAGAAATGTGTACCGAGTACTTGCTTCCAACAGGCGAAGAAGTGTCTTCACCACAGCCGCCCCCATCCGGCATCGTTCGAAATTGACAAGAGGCGCCGTTGTGGGAGAAGTAGTGATTTCAGAGGAACGTTGAGCATTGTAAAGCAGGTCATGCGTGTAGATTCCCACAAAGGGAATGCACCCACTGCTCGTGCCGACTTCCATTTCTTCTCGCATGTTGTGGAAGTTCCGACTTGGCGTGACGAGGACTTCGAGGTCTTTCAGTGTCTTCAGATCCCCTTCAGGTACCAATTCCCATGTCTTGGAAAGTCGAGAGACCTCGTTGCTCGACAGTGCAATCGTGAGTTGCGCCAGTGTTGCAAAATTGCGGTATCGGCGACAGTGGGCAGCAATGTGAATGAGCTTGATGATGCACCTTGCTCTCTCCTCCAGGTGCTGTGTGAGCACTATCTCGGAAATTGCCCATTTGACCATGATGTTGAACCGCGCGATGACGACATCTACTCCCTGCGCATCAATGTTTCGCAAAAAGTCAACCCACGAACGAGCATCGCTGCAGGAAGAATGCTTCCAACTCATATCAACAAGTTCTCTCCAGTCAATCTCCGTCAGAGCATCTTTTTCAATCAGTGTGAACTGTTGAGCTAAAACGCACGAATCAAAAGCAAGGATGAAAGGGAGATGAACCGAGTGCTTTGGCTGCACGGCGTCCAAAGGCGCCTCGTCGATGCTACCACTTCCTCCAAGATTTTCGGCAGTCGACCTGGGCGTCTCACTACAACCCAAGACCGGAGTCAGCTCTGGCGTTGGAGGCAGCGGCTTTTTGGGCCATGCGTCTTCTTCTACAGGAGCTGCGACTCGTTCTCCTGCAGGCAGGGCTAATGTCTGAGAAAACGTATATTGAGGCAAGAGTGGGCGGAATTTCGTGGCCGTTTTCTTATCAAAAACAAGACTCGTGGATGAGGCATAATCAGAAACGTGCTCAATAGGCGAGATGTGGTCTTCCCTCGTACAATCTTCACTGTTGTGTCCAGGTAAATTAGACGATAGTTCTGACTCATCAACGCTTGCAGCGCTCGAGAGGAGGGATGCATCGTCCACCACGGAGACCACGGAAACCACAGTTTCTCTTGGAACCTCCCTCATATCTTCGCTGTTTGCCGTCTGATGGATAATGTCAAACGAAGAGTGAGTTTTTCCCGTCGACGTAATTTGATAACGTATCTGGCTCGGCTCAACAGTTGATTCTTCTTCGTCTGAACCCCGCAGAATCGGCGCCCCTCCACAGCAAAGACGCGAGATTCGATTGGTGACCTCGTCATCCAAGTCTCGTTGTAGGAGCGGAATGGAACAATATGAAGCATGAGGGCCTCCGGAAAGAAATGAGCTTGCCACTCCCGGCGATATACGTGCTTCAGGTTCTTGTCCTTCATTCGACACATCGGAGGCGGACGACGCCTCGTCCAAGACCGGGTGTGTTGGTAAGACGTCCACATTAGCCGGCTGCTCTGAGATACTCGAGGCTTCGTCGTCGTCGTCGTCGTCGTCGTCGTCGTCGTCATTGTTCTTTTCCATCGGAATGACGATGTTTTCCACCGGCTGTGGACTCTGTCCAATAATGGACACCAAGTCAATTGGTTTCTTGGCTGGATATTTGCCCTCCAGCTTCAAAAGCGCCGACTCCACGCCGTCATCTTCATCGTCGGGAATCTGTGCCAGCTTCAGAGCCTCGGCCTCAAAAGACGGCCGCATGGCGGGCCTGACAGATTGCGCGCTGAGCAGAGAAATCTCTTTCTTCCTGGATCGTTCTGTCATTTGACCGAGTGAGAACATATTGACGCGCCCCTGTCCACAGGATGCTGATGATCTGGCGTCAAATCCTCCGACAGAGTCAGAACGAGCACTGAGCATATGGGAGCTGCGAAAGGAGTCTGTGTACGTGAAAACAGATCCCACAGATTGTGATCTCCGCAGCCCACATCTGTCCAAATCACCGATATTTTTGACCGCTTTCAGGTCACCTCCCGGTCGTCGTCGCAGCACACGAAGCGGCTCGAGAATAGTGGCTTGAGAAGAGCCGCCTTTGTCTGGCTCTTCGGAGTCTGTAATCGCATGCAAGTTTCGCAACGCAGGTGAAACTTCAACAAGCCCCAAGGAGGTAATTCGACGATGCAATCCTGAGTCGACCGACTTGTGGCTCTTCAAAGAACGAGTCCTTCGATGGATATGATAGATTTCCTGCCCACATCCCTCAGCCGCCCATTTCCCACTACATCGTGTCGCGGATGTAGATGAGCGGATGTCGTCTTCAGTGGCTCGTATACGTTCAAAGTCTCCCAACGCTTCCAGGTCGGGAATGGCACGAGGCAAAACATTCTGGATCAAGTTTGGCTTTGCAATGTGCTGGTTGAAGAGATAGGAAGATCTTCGGGGTGTCCCGCCATCAAAGTGGAGTGAGGGGGGAGTATTCGGCGGCGTCGGATCTGCACCAACTGGTTGGTAGGAATCGTCAAACGAGTCTACCGATGCGACTTCAACACCACACATCCTGTGACCAGCAGACGTTTCAAAAGGCGTGGTATCATCCACAATGACAATGGACTGGCTACCGAGTGTGATGCCCATATCGCTGAATGGTCGATGCACATTGTCTTGCATCAAAGCTTCCAGTGTAGCCCAGTCTGTTTGAGATGCCATCCTTTCTGCAAAGGACGAAAATAAGGTAGAGGAAATTGGAGGAACTTGTACAGAAGTGTCGGCGAAACGTCGAGGGCCAGGGTCGGAGGCGGCGGCGGCGGCGGTAGCTGATGCGGTAACTGCAGCGGTAGCGGCAGCAGCTGCTGCTGCTGCCTCCTCTTCCTCCTCGCGGATGGCCTTTTTAAAATCTTCGGCCACCTCGGCTCCGAGAAGATCAATCCTGACTGGTGGTCGAGAGCCATTTTGGCGGATGATCTCTTGAGGTACAACTGCTGTTCCTGGTAGCCGGTTCAAGGTGGCGCCTCGCGGTCCCGCTGGTTGAATGTCGGCAAGTGCTTGCGAAGTTGTACACAAACCGTGACCTCTATGTTTCAGGGCGTTTCGGACGCTTCGAAGCAGCTTTCGCATGCCATGACCAGACATAGCACCACCCATCGTGCCATCCTTGGAGTAACCGGGGCTCTTGCGCTGGAACACAGTTGTCTGCCGCTGCGCATGACCATGACGTCCCGAATGATCTACATCTACAACGGCATGGCCTGGAGAGAGCAAGTTGCCACGAACAAGCCTCCCTTCGGAGAACATCGCCGGTACAGTTTCGTGGTCTGCGCAAGTTGCCTGATCAGTTTGGTGCTCCCGTAGCGAGTCGGAAAGACTGTTGTTGCGTTTGTGTGTCTGCGGTGCCGGACGGACTCGCTTGCCAACAAGAGCCTTTGGTGTCGTTGCTATCGTACCGATGGCGTTGCCCAATGCGATTAAAGGCACGGGGTGAGCAGCCTTCTGATGGCCCACGTTCTGATCAAAGGCCCTGATACTCTTGACGGGAAACGAACAAGAAACAACATCCATGCTGGCCAAGCTCTCCTGGTAAGGCGACGAGGGACCTTGATCGAGGTTAGGCGGGGGGCACGTCTGAATCTCCGGTGTGGCAGGCCGATTGTCCAAAACAATGAAATCTCCGACAGCAATGGCGTGGGGAATATCCTTGCAGAAATTGGCGTGCATTTGCTGGAGGGAGGGGCTAGGCGTTGACATAATGGCACAACGTGAGTCTGACTCTCTTGATAATGTTTCTGGTGCACCAGCAGGAACCAAATGGGGATCACGGCTTCCGGCAATGCCCCCAGGGGTGATGGCAACTTCTGGACCAAGAGAGTCGTCGAATTCTTCACCATCCCAATATTGCGCGCATACTCTACGCCAGCACTTCTTGAGCTCGGCAAGAATCTTGAGTTGAGCCCCCCCAGAGCATACGTCCTGGGATAGTTCGTCCACGAAGTCATTCAGTAGGTTGCAAAATGTTACACGCAGGCTGTACTCGACGATGTAGTCATCCATAAAGTAGTTCAGTATCCAATGTCTCACGGCAACAAAAGTTCGAACACGAACAATCATGCCGACCTCGTCATCGCGATCCAGAGCCCAGCGCAATCGGGCGACGAGCATTCGAAGAAGATCAGACGGCTCAAGAAAAGACCTGAAGGTAAGGAAGAAATCGGAAAGGAGCTCATAGTCCAGAAAGCTAGGAGATGTTATTTCGGCAACCAGCCTAGAAGGGGTTGCAGCCGTGACTGCGCCTGTGCTGGAATATCGGACAATCAGTCTGTCGTCGCAAAAGGGTTTAAAAGTCAGGTTTGTGAACATGGCAGGTTCAATGACCACCTGTCTTGACATGTGCGTGGACCGCGATGGACCTAGCAATCGGGGGGAAGGCATGCCAGCGGCCTCGCGTTGTGCGATATCGTGGGGCGCGCCAGACGTTGGGACGGCCAGGGTATCAGCCCATCGGGCTGTGTCCCCGCCATGTACAGAAGACCTGAGAGCAAGAGACGAAGAGTTGAGGGCCGAGGCGGAGCTGGAACGTAGGTCGTCCGTTGGCGCGTACGAAGAACCTCGTAGCAGTGGCGTTCCGCGCAAGGTAAAGCGGGGGGTTCCAAGTCGCCATGAGGGAATGTTGACATTTAGAATGGGAGGAGTGGCAATGGCGCTCAGGTCATCCATGGTGCGTGGGCGGTGCTCGCCCCGTTCATGCGCGGATGAGATGGCGATTTTGAAAGCATGTGAGTCCTGATTCCTGATATTACTCGCTTCATGAATACTGCTATCTGACATGGCTCGTCGGTGTCGTCTGGTTCGAGTTGAAGATTCCGCCTTTGATTTATCTTGTCCGTCATTTCCGGCGAGGAGCACCGCACTCGTGGTCGGCGTCCATGGCGTTGTTTGTGAGCTAGCTTCGTCTTTCTCCCTTTTGTTCTTGGTGGTGGTGGTGGTGCTGGTGCTGTTGTTGTTGTTGTTGTTGTTGTCGGAGTCAAGGAGTTTTGCTCTGTTGCTCTGGCTCCAGCGGTCCATCACGGCGGTACTCGGTGGCGTTACGGGAAAAGTGAAGCTTGGCTGTGGATATCGCTGTTGAGCAGGTCGAACGCTAGGCCTAACGGCAACAAGTCAGCGGAATCATCACAGATGCGTCAGGACGAGTCCATATTCTGTCGTTCCTTATATTTACATATCAGGAACGTGGTGGAGAGGTCTCGGAGTGTCCTTCATTGCATTCATCACTTGAAACGCATCGATCTCTGTCCCTAGATGATACTGTGCTGCGCCACGTGGGCTACGGGGTCCAATGAAGCCATACCTCAAATAAATCCTCCCGTTGTTGCCCACGTTTGACACCGTGAATTGACGTCCCTCGCGACCAGCTGAAGTGCCATCTGGTGCAATCTCGACGGAGTCAGTGCCGGTGTTTGGTCTTGAAGCCGTGCCGCGTTTGTCTGAGCGATATCGGCTTTCCGACAAAGGCAGGAGTGGTTTGGAGGCTGCCGAGGGACCTCGTGTAAGGGTTCTCGAGATCCATCTCGTCGTCGCCGCCGTCGCCGTCGTTTTGGTTGCGGTGGTCGGTGCATTTGCTGAAAAGGCTCTGGATGACTGAGGGGACGTTTTTCGTGGTTTCTCGTCCCTACCTGCGGCGCATTTTGGTTTGGTTTGTGTCCGAGTTCGGCGTGGATCTTTGAGTTTTAGACTGGATGAGGCCGATAGATTCGGTATTGAAGGCCGCGTCGCAGCCGGCTTGTCAACGAAGTCCATGGCCATAAGTTGATGCACAAAACTAGGGAGCTATCTTGCTCGAGACTGTCGTCACCGTATTGTCGAGGTGTATTCGTGTCAACAGGCGAGTAGAGGGATATGGTGGCATGAAGCAGGTCGCTGTGCCTCTTTCCGGAGCGCCATATAATAACGGCCGATGCCTGAACTCAGCACAGTGCCATTGAAAGTTGTGTGCTCGGGCAAGAGGTCGCCAGGGCCCAGTCAGGGGGGGGACAAGGACGATGGACAAGCGCCTCGGTGCGTCTATGTATTTGCACAAGGTCGTGCGTGGAGGAGAAGAACAGGAGGGGATCGATGGATGGAACGGAGAATCGACGTGGAATTGGGATGGAGATGGGGCCAGCCCAGCGGGATGGGAAGCGAACTTGGGTTGAGCGTCAATAGAGCTATCAAGACCGAATCAACACCAACATGACTGAGTCGTCCGTCGATCTACTAGGGACCCAGACTGGAGCTGCTTCACGAGAGAGAGCTGTCCTTGTCTGGTCTGGTCCAGGCACGGCGGGAGGGCGCGACCAGACTGCAGGAGTGCGCATGTGGGGGCGCTCAAGTTGTACTTGCTTGGCATTGTCAAGCTAGAAGGGACAGGAAGATTGGATGGTGGGGTGGGGCGGCCTCTAGCAGACCAGCAGCAACCCACCGGCAACCACAGTCCACCAGCAAGCAAGCAACAAGCAAGCACACAAGCACGCAAGCAAGCGAGTCTGGTTGGCCAACCAGACCAGACCAGAAGTTGCACACCAGGCTAGTGACGGGTGGGGCCAGGCACCAGACTGAGAGCTGTGGCCACATGCCAATCAAAGCCATTGAGCAGAGATTCAGAGCCGTTGGCCGGCTGGCTCTCCGCTAACGTTTGCTGATGAAAAGGTCTCAGCGACCTACAGAAGCCGTTGGTGTCGCATGACGATGGTGACCTCAACGCCCGCCCGTCATCCATCCGTCCATCCAGCGTCCATCCAGACAGCGTCCATCCAGACAGCGTCCATCCAGACAGCGTCCATCCAGACAGCGTCCATCTTGACAGCGTCCATCGGCGTCCACCTGTCTGTGTCATGGCCCGATTTGGTATTTTATCCGACCGAGTTTAAACGACAACTCTTGTTGCTGTGGGCCAGGTCCCGCCAGCCGACCCACCCTGAGTTGCCCTCCTCCTCGACTTGCATGACACTGACTGATGTGATGTTGTGAGAGATGTTTGGACGGACGAGCGACGTCAGCGAGCGAGCGACAAGACGAGCGACAAGACAAGACGAGCGACGAGACAAGCAACAAGCAACAAGAAGCGGGGAGGCACCCATGGCGGCAATAACCTGGCCATGCTTTGCCTGCCCCGCCCTGTGTAATGAAGGAGGGCGTGACGGGGGGGGGCGTGAAGGATATGAAGGATACACCAGTCAACACTAGTAGACGGCGTTTACATCGTCGCCTGCCGAGTCAACAAGCCCCGTCGAGCCATATCGAGCCCTGTATGTACGTATATATCAACTTCAACATTGACTGGACATCGGCTGTGCATCGGAGAGTAGCTGGATCCATCATTTCGGGATCAGATTTGCTCCTTCATGCATCGCACTCAATCGCCATCCTGGCCATGCATGTCTATGCACTCCACCACGATCCCGCCGTAGCGCTTACTACGTAGTTTTGAACAGAGTTTTCTTCTATTTGTTTTGACTGGTTTTATTTTCTGGAAGGAGGGGCGGCGAGACATGGGGCCCGAGATACAACTGGTCCATCGAGGCAGTCGACGTCGAACTTCTGAGGCGACGTACACTGATCAGCAGTGGCTGGAAATTTCCCATCCGGTACTTCCCAAGCGTCTCTAAAGTGCCGGGGCCGGACAGCTTTTAATAATGGACGCGCGAAAGTCAATCATAGAGAAAGAAGAAGAAGAACAGTGTGAAGAAGAGGGGTGGGCGGAGGAGGGGGCAAACCGGCCTTCTCTTTAGCACTCCTGTCACGACTGAGATTGACTACATTTGTTCTACGCGAGCGCCGAGGGCAAGGATACGACGAAGCAGTTAGCGGCACAAAACCAAGACTTTGGAGTATCATCGCCAGACGCCAGACGTGCCTCTCTAGTTCGTCATCTAGTAGGCTCCGAACGAGCCTTCGTCTACCGTGGCAAGCTGGATCATGATCGCGTACCGTCATGGCGGGAAGGCGTTTTCTTTCTGCGAGCGTCGTACCAGCTAGGGCGCTCAGCACAGAACTGGATTCTCACGGAAATATTGATCAATGAAGAAGCAATTTTCGCTGCCTGCGGTGCCCGCGCTGGAAAGAAAGGCCGGAAGAGATGGGATCGCTTGGTCGATCAACGCCAACGCCAACCCCCCTTCGCCCACGCTTCACGACCACATTCTCAGCTCGGGGCGTGATGGAGGGGAGACTGCGCGGCTCTTCTTGACCACTCACACCCAGGTGTAACTGTGATCAACAGACTTTGACAGGCTCGGTTCTGCAGACGCACAGAGCTGGACTCGTGCTCGATCGTCTGCCGAAAAACAGGACAATCTCGCGCAGACAGGGTCTCTCTTGCGTTGTGTTGCCAGAACAGGAGCATGTGGCATCCTGGCCAAGATGGCAAGGAACCCGACTCACGTCGAGCTTCCTTGTCAATGATATTGCGGAATCCCAAACAACGCGCCCCCTCCTTCTCGCTTCCGTGCTCGGCCGAAGCCACCAACCCAGAGAGCAGAGAGTGACGAGTGCTGCCTGGCCTCTTTGTCACCACAAGCCAAGCCAAGCCAAGCCAAGCCAACAAGCGTTCTGCTGCCAACCTGCCTGCATGTGCCAAGGCCAGACTGGGAATGTACATAATGATTGATGGCCGCCATTCCTAGTCCTGCGCGTCACGAACCCCGCCCGGAGTGCTCCCCGTACGGAGCGAGTCCCGGCGACTTGGCACACCCTGTCCGGCCTGTCCAGTCACTCACGCATTCACTCACTGGTACTCGACCAGATCAGACAGACACGATACGACACGACACGCGACAGTCTTCGCTTACTGGGCGGGCAGACCACATGCATGCACTGCCTGTCGCCTCGCCGATGATCTGGTGGTACACGCAACGGCCACGCTGATGCATTGTACACCTGTATGTATGTACACATGTATGTACGTTCACATCATGTATGTACGTTCACATCATGTATGTACTGTCTCCTGGTACGGACCGACAGGCCTGCAGCTCCACCCCGTCACCCTGCTGGCCTGCGTGCAATTTCCTTCGGCATCGCAAAGAGATGGAAATCGCCCTCTCTTGCCTCTCAGAACACCCTTTTCTTGTCATCCGGAAACTCGGCCTTGGAGCCAGCGAACCGAGTTTCAAAGGAGCAGAGGCACGAAACGCACGGCTGCGCTCCGTCGGGTTGTGAAACATGAACACGACGGATGATGTTGGGCACGAAGATGAAGATGTAGGCGAAATACTCAGCCATCGCAATCCGGTGCTCTTTTTTATAAAATCCATCCGCGCTGTCCCATCCCTGTTGCCGCTAGAGCTTTGTGCCAAGTAGTTTTACGAGAAAGGAATCAGATTTTGGGGGCGTTTCTCAATACATAACCTAATTTTATTTTTCAGTCTGTATTTTTTATTTCTTCATTTTTTTTTAAAAAAAAAATTAGTCTTAGAAAGCGAGTACATGGAAATTAAAAAGTGCGATAATGGCAGAAAGGAACGTTGAGTTGACTTATTCCTGGTTTTATTTCCTATTTTTAAAACTTGGAGTTTACTTACTTTCATAATAAAAAGGAAAGAGAGAAAGAAAGAAAATATCTTCTCCGCAGACCATGTCGTTTCAAGCCACGCGCAACACAACATAAATCCAATAGCTCTACCCGCACACCCGCATGTAAAACACCACACAAACCGCACAATCCAATCCTGTATATACATGCGACGATCTCTCACGAACATGTGCCCCCGTCTTCAATGTAGCGTACTTTCCATCCAGTCGGGGGGATACAAGCCCTTCTTGCCAGACCACCTTTACCAGGGAGCGTCATCTTAGTCAAGTGTGACGGATTTCCGGGTCCGCATGCTTGCATACGGGTGTGCGGCGCCTTGTGTGGTATGTGGTATCAGGGGCTGTTGGGATAGTATTTCGCGCGGATAGGTCGCGTTTTATGTTGCCGTGTGCATTCAGTCATCGTGTATTGGATGGTACAAGGGAGAATCAACATATCAGGCAAGAACTGTTTCTTTCTGAACACGGGCCACGTTGTATGCCATGGTTGTGGTGCTGGTTGGCTGAAGAATCCTTTTATAACAACCGCTGTTTGACGTGTCGAATATAATATGGGGGGATGAGATGCCGTTGTCTCTACTTCACAGGAACAGATTTGCAAACAGCATTGGTTCCAAAGTCATAGTTTTTGCATCTCAAGGAGATGAACCATGTATCTTTCTATGAGGCTAATCCGCCTGAGCTAGCCGTTTCTTTATTTTGCATCCAATTCTCTTCTTACGTACGCCTCTAATGCATGCACCTCCTATTAATATTGCCTCCGCAAGCAAGTCCAAAGGCGGCTGTGGAAAATCCGGCTTTGGGCGACCAAGGCTCTTACAGCACCATATCCTGCTGTATGCTATCCAACAACAAGTCCAAGAACGTGCCCAGAAAGGTCGAATTCTCAGAAAACCTCTCGGCCTCCCAGATCAAATCTGGCACCATCTTGATGCCGATCCTGACGGTGTCGGATCCAGTGTGCTGCTGAACCACCCTGAGCACCTGGTCGATTTCGTCCGACTTGAATTTCTTGGACTCCTGCAGAACAATCGCCAGCTCATGAATGCTAGAGATTCCGGGGACGGCAACCTGCTTTTTGAAGTCGGCATCTACAGTAAGCATCTTGAGGACGGAGAGCTTTGACGTAGTGGCGAAGACTAGAAGCCGGTGGTTCTGAATTCATTGGTGTTAGTATTAATATTATGCCCGGGTCGTCCATACCGCTTAAAGGTGTGGTAGATGACAAAAAGGAGGGCCCAGTCATTGGGCGGGAAAAAAAAAAAAAAAAAAAAAAACTCACTTCGGGAGGTTCAGAGCGCACTAATGTCCTGAGTGAGCGGAGCACAACTCTGGAGAAACAAGATCCAACCTCGTTCCAATCGATGAGACTCTCGATTTCGTCGAGCACGATGATGGACGCAGGCGACCTGTACGCATCGAGAAGCGTCTTGTGTATGAATTCCCTTTGCGCGCCCTCGTTTCCGTAGCTCATGAGGTCTGCAGGCGTGATCATCTTGACGTGCGGGAAGTCGGATAGCAGAGCAATATGAGCGGCCAGAGCCGTCTTTCCAGCACCCCTGGGCCCGTGGAAGAGGACTGAGCTGCTAGAATGACGGGGTTGGTCCCGAACCGAACTGACAAGACGCATTACGTTCTGAATAGACAGATTGACGTGCTCGTTGTACGGTATGATGCCGAATTTGATCGCATTTCCAAGCATTCCCTCGGGAACACCATAGTGAGGTTTAATCTGGGTCAATGCCTGTCGGAAATCGTTATCGTTGACCGTCATGCTGGCAAGGTCTTCCACGGGGGCTGCCATGCTGCCAACTTTGGTATGACGTTCGCAGCTGAACGCAGTGGCAGACCTTACTACACCACTGATCTCGGCGCCTGAGTAGTTCTTGGTTAAGGAGGCGAGCTCCTCCAGATTGACGTCGGGGTCGAGAAGATTGCTGGCTCTCATCTTGGCCGTGTGAATCTTGAAGATTTCGAGCCGGCCCGGCTCGTCTGGCAGTGAAACTTCGACGTGGATTTCCAGGCGGCCTGGTCGCATGAGCGCGTCATCAATCATGTCCTTTCGGTTGGTCATGCCGATTAGCAGGATGTTGTTGAGCTGGTCAACTCCATCAAGCTTGGAGAGGAGTTGATTGACCACACTGTCGCCTACGCCAGTGCCACCACCAGCGCCCGATCCTCTTTGCTTGCAAACCGCATCGAGTTCGTCAAAGATGATGATATGAAGACCGCTTTCATCGCCCTTTTCTTTGTACTCCTTTTCGGCGTCTGCAAATAGGTTGCGGATGTTTTCTTCGGACTGGCCAACGTACTTGTTCAACACCTCAGGACCATTGATGATTTTGGGCGGTCGGGCGTTGAGCAGTTTACCAATCTGACGCGCTATCAACGTCTTTCCTGTACCGGGAGGTCCGTACAGCAACAATCCCTTGACGTGTTGAATGCCCATGTTGGCGATCAGACCTGGAGGAAACACTCGCGAGGCAAATGCTCCGCGGAAAATGGTGGAGAATTCCTTGGACAGACCACCGATACCCATGTCCTCAAACTTGAAGCCGGGAGTAAAGATAGGGTTGGAGTTGGGCTTGCTCAAAGATGGCTTCAGCTTGAATTTACCGTGGCCATCTCGGGTGCCATCACGATGGAACACCACTCGTGTCTGCTCGATGAGAATACCTCTGGAATGGCTCTCCCGGCTGGCCTGCCTGGTAGTGTCCTCCGACGAGGTCAAAAGGTCGAACAATTCTACTGTCTTGACGATTATGTGTAAGGGAATGCCGCGCAGTTCCATAATCATCCTCTGCCCTGGTGCCAGGATTTGATCCCGGTATATTTTTTTAAATTCGGATGAAAGGTCTTCCTCATCGTACGGGATGTCTGTCGTCTTCTTCTCGGGCAAGGCGAATCCTATTTCCACATCAATGGAGCCCAAGTGTACGTTGCTTCCCGAAGCAAACGGGTCGTAAACCTCTCCGGAAAATACATCGGTAAATCCGATCTGACACCAGGTGCGTTGTGGATCAGTCAAGCTGATGCAGCCAGGGCTATATTGACAGAATGACTGAGCCATAACCACGAACTCTCTAGGTGGGTTTACGCATCGCAATAGAAGGTAGAATGGAGCAGACCCATCGTCAGGGCGGTTTGGATTTTGAAAATCTCGAGGGAAGTCGTTTTGTGACACCGCACAACTACGAGTGCGTGAAAGTTAGTTAGTGCAAAAACATAGAAAAACAGTCTTGGCCGAACAGAACTCTCGATATCATACATGTTTTCGAAAACCAGCCTAGTTCGAAGTCCCTCGTCGGCAACCTTTTGGACCCTCAAGGACACCCTTTTGCCCACGCCTGGGCCGGAAGACAGCCCATCTTGGTATCTCGGAGGTGCGGGCGCGCGAGTTCCGACGTCTTGTCGAGAATTCGCAATACCCGGATTTCCACCATACGGACCTCCTGGTTGTGGCCGTCTGCCTTGGCCGGGAGGCATGCGATGGTTGTCCAACGGAGCAGTGAAGGGTATCCTGCCATAGCCGTTGGGAGGATCTCGGGACATGATGACGGCCGGAAATGCGGGGCTTTTGAGATTGTTTCAAGAATATATGTAGTATCAAGAGAATTTAGCTAAGGAATTGAAATTTCATTCCGGTCATGTCAGCACCAAGTGTCGAGACCAAGCGCGAAGCAGTTGTGTATGTAGGTGGTTGAGTGGTGGCCGAATGTCACAGTGGAACATGAAGCTTGGCGTTGACGTGGCGTAGGAGGGAGAGTTGGGACAGCCTGCCGAGCGGGAGGCGAGTACCTACCAGGAGGTACCTAGGTAGGTACCTCCTGGGTATCTGCCAACACGCTAGCTACATTATCGAGTCATCCAGATCTTAGTGAAGTAAGCCGCTCCAGAAAACAAGTATTTCTTGTCTAGAATCAAGCTACGCCAAGGTTTCTTCTACGTCAAATTTCTTGAAAATTTAAGAATTGTTCAGTATTGAGGTTTTTTCTATATATTCTGCTAGAAGTCTGGGAACGCTGTCGTGTGTCGCGGTGTCTGTTGCACAAACGCGGTTAGTATCTACAGGGTAGTGACTGACTACAGGTAAATCCGTTAATGACTTTCGACTGCACGTAAAGATCTAGTCCGTTGACAAAAGGGCTTTGCACTTTTCAGAGGGCCGATTGTCTAAGAGAATATCATATTACTTTGGAGAGGCTCATTCATTCAAAAAATGGACGTGCAATGTGACCCCTTGCAATAGAGAACGCCTGCCATACCCACATTCACATGAGAAGGGAGAAGGAAGTACTGCTCACCGCACAATGCTTCTGATTGGCTAAAAGCCCCAGTTCCGCGCGTGTGCTCTTTCGTGCACCAAAGAGATCAACAGCAGGCAACGATATCGTATCAATGTCCATCACAGGCGCTGGTCGCTAGACATTCCATTGCTGCCTAGACCATTTCATAACCGCCCGTGACTGACAGACAGGACGGACAGTCATGCCTCTGTAAGAAAGCGAGCCCACGACTCTCTGCCCAAACCCGACTGTGCTGACCAAGCGGAATTAAAGACATCTACTGGGTAAAAAATCGTGGAACGTCTACAATGCCGACAATGTTGCGCGAGTCCGCCGCGACGAGGCGGCAGCCAAGGCCGCAGAAGAAGCAGAAGAGCAGCGTATGCAAGAAGTTGATGCGCAACGCCGCTTAGCCATCTTGCGAGGCGAAAAGCCTCTTCCACCATCGCCAGAGGAAGCAAATGAGACAGCCATTGAGACCGCTAGACCTGGCACTGGAACAGGACGGCCGAGGCGAAAGCGCAAGCGAGAGGGCGAGAACGACACCGACTTTGAACTGCGCTTAGCGCGGGAGCGAGCTGAGCCCGCAAGCAGTGCACTCGAGGTGTCGCATAAACCCAGCAGCTCGGCGCCAATCGTTGATCACCGGGGACACTTTGATTTGTTCGGCGACGAGAAAAGTAGAGCGCACGCGGAGAAGAATGAAGAAGCAGAGACGGAGGCGCAGAAGAAGAAACAGGAGTATGAGGACCAGTTCACGATGAGATTAGCTAATGCAGCTGGGAAAGATGGCGTCAAGAGGCCGTGGTACTCGCGAGGCAACGCAGATGGGGAGACCCAACCCTTGAAAGATATCTGGGGTAAATATGACCCGAGACGCAAGCAAAGGGATACCGATCGTATCGCGGCCAGTGATCCCCTGGCGATGATGAGGAAGGGGGCCTCGCGCGTGCGGGAGCTCAAACAGGAGAGGAGAAAGATGCAAGAAGAACGGGACAAGGATCTTCGTCAATTGCGTAGGGACAATAGACGAGAGGAAAGGGGAGGGGACATACGAGTAGACAGACGAGAGGAAAGGGAAGGGGACAGACGAGGGGACAGAAGAGAGGACAGACGAGGGGACAGGCGAGAGGACAGACGAGGGGACAGGCGAGAGGACAGGCGAGAGGACAGACACAGAGAGAAACATGGTGGAGAATCGAGGCAACGCAGCGCATCACCTGATTCATCTCGAAGGGACCGACGGCCTAGAGAGAGAAAGGATAATGGTCACGAGAGAGACCGTGATCGTGATCGCTTTCGGGAACGGGAAAGGGAAAGGGAAAGGGAAAGGGAAAGGGAAAGGGACCGAAAGCGCAATGAGCGTCCGCATCATTCGGATCGCCGTGGTTCGCATGCACGAGAAGAACGACATCATCGCCTTCGTCAAAATTCATAACGACTGACGAATAAAGAATATATTTTGAAGATACCCACCATAGATTATATAAAATAGCCGTGGATTGCGAAAAAATCGGCGACAGAACATTAACTCCTACGTCCATCCCGCAGCCGCCATCGTTCCTCATCCAGCATTGTTCAGCACTTTTCTGCCCACGGAAGCGTGATCTCGACAGGTTTCATATCCTTGACCGTCATATCCGCAACATCCGTAGCCTCCGACTTCCTCAACGCCGCCTCGATCCTCCCATAAAGCTCCTCGCTCAAACCCTCGGCGCAATCGCTATAAACATCCACCCCTTCCTTCGTAAATACCGTCGGCGCAAACCACGTCACGGCCCATCTTTCTGTCTTGCCCTCGGCAGTAGTATTCTCTCCCCAGCCAAGCACCTCCCAGTGACTGGTCACGAAGAACAACCATCCCTTGCCTCGCCAGTTCCAGCCACCCCCGGCGGCCTGCGTGTCCACGCCAGCGACACATTTCAGCACACCGCTTTTGTTGGTAGGCTCGTATTCTACCAGGTCATCTATGCGGGATTTATTATCGCCACCTGATGGAGGTAAGGGCTTGTAGGTGATGCGGACGTTGCGCGCAGATCGCCACATGCTGAGCGTGGAGTGGGTGACGGTCCAAGTGCGGGAGAGCCATTCTATACATGGAGGAGGCGGGGGGGAATCGGCACTGCTGTTCGATGGCGAGGTCGATAGTATGTATTTTGAGGGAAGAGCGAGAGTAATGGGTGCTTGGTTTGACATTGTGATTTTGCGATTGGTGGTGATTTGTAATGCTGGAGTTTGTCGATTTTAATGGTGACGTCAAGGAGCCTCGATTTGAGGTGGGAATTGCCACGCTAACGCAGGTCAAATGCCCGTTGGATCGAACCAGACTGGTCAATTGTACTACATTGTTGCACTTCTTGTTTCTTTCTTTCTTTCTTCCTTCCTTCTTTCCTCCTTTTTATCAAGTCTTTCGCAACCCGATTTGCACCACACAAACGGAGACCCGGCTTATACAGCCTCTCAGTCTGTGCTTTTCTTCTTCTTCACCACGCCAATCAGGAACAAGCGCCTCCAAAGTTCAGCCACCGGGATCTCACACATCCGAGTTGGAATATCAGCTGGTTTATTTTACGGTCAGCTCCACGTGGTGACCACTGACGACCAGCTCAGCCTCGGGAGGACAGGACACGATACAAGAAATAAGGGGCCCGAACCCGCATGTGAGATTCCCCGTAAATGCCCGCCGTGAATCATGCCTATGTGTCAGATTTAGTACATGCACCATGATGGAAATGGTATTCTCGGTTTTTATTTGTCTCCTTAGCATCGTCCGTAGCCCGTCGCTGACCCAACACCAGCCAGCAGGGGCCGGCACAGTGCGACCAGCATGCGCCTTATCTGCCACACAAGCTCCGAGGGCAGCTGCCTGCCACCCACGACGTGGGTCCATGTAGCGGGCCCACCACAGTCAGTCTGGCCAAAAAGAAAAACCACTTGCCGGCAGCACCAGGGTTGAACCAGATATTTTGCGCCCCCAACATGCATCCCCGTCCCACGCGCCACGACGACGAAGACACCACGGGACCACGGCACGACAATCACCTTTTTATCACGTCTATGTGTTGAGCAGAAAAAGCAAAAAGAAGCCACTTGCTCGACTTGCGGCGAAAGTCAAACGGCCAGAAAAAAGAAATACGTGGAGTACCCAAATTTCTCGTTTTCTCTACGCGAAAAGACACAAAGCGGACATCCGAGCCTCCAGCATTCCGAAGAGGATAAGATTAATAAAAAGGAAAAGCTCAAAAAACACATATTCTTGTCATGGATTCAGACGCCGACGCCGACGCCGTTGCCATGGCCCAAGCAATGGGCTTCTCCTCCTTTGGCGCCCAAGACCGACCTCTCAAGAAGAGGAGATACAACGCCGCTGCAGGCAGCATCTCGTCAGCGGAGAAAGCATCACAGCCGCAAGCAACGGGATCGAATACCACACCCCTGGCGGCGCCGAGCGCGAAGACATCTACCAATGCCGAGGAAATTGACCTGCACGACGACGATGAGGACAACGACGACGACGACGACGCTACTCCACAGCAAGCCGGCCGAGCCTCCAAGCAGGCCACGCCCTCAGGATTACCGGCTCGGCCAGCCCCCGGCACAGGCTTCGTCGGCGGCGTCTCGTCCGAGAAACATGGACATGCTGCACGGTTTCGACCTGGGAAACCGGCACAGACGCAGCATAACGAGCTCTGGTACGTGGATTACTACGACAGTACCTCGAACGAGAACCCATGGGAGCGTCTCGAGAAAGCCATGGGACTGGAGACGAAGGGATTATGGGTTTCGAGGTCCGAGCCCACAACTGCTGCTGCTCCTACAGCAAGCGTGACAGGGTAGCTCTGCTTGGGTCGTGGTGCGAAAATAAAGAAGATATAATATTCGATAAAGACATGTGGACGACTTTTACGTGATTCGGAAGCATCTGGTCGGCTTTTTCTTATTTATTAATATCCGCAGGAGAATATTTCAATCATGTCTGTGCGCTCTTCACGAGGCTATTTGGTCCGTGCAAACAAAGAGGACGGGACTCTGTGTCATGCGGCGAATCCCTTCAGCAAATATACGATCACGTGATGGCAATTTTACAACATCTACATGACATGACTTTGGCGGAGTCCGAGAAGGGGGAGCGGGCCACCCCGTTTGCTTCACACCGCCGAACTCGAAGAGGTGTGATAGAAATACTTTTACTTCTGAGAGTACTGTCTACGCCTACATCCGTTATATCCGTCTAATCGGTCACTCCCTGTGGAGGCACATACTTGATGGACATTGGACGCCTGACAGGGTCTAGTGTTGGTTGTTACTATCGACACACTCGAGAGGCCGACACATGTGCCCTCCTGCTATATCCAGCAATTTGGATCCCCTGCAGTTGAATTCGGTCATGTCTGTCTCTGCTGCTGTAGGATGGTCCCGGCCATCCAGATCCGGACACGCCCCTTTGTGAGCACGCCCAGTCGCTGGGGCCGTTCATAACCCTAATTGCTCTTTGGAGGGAGGAGAGTTTCTACACGATCCGTCTTGCTGGCACTGCCCTCTTATCCCACGGCGGCCAACCCTATTGGTACCGTTCTGTCGGTGAGAGGAACAGGGTCTCCTAGTATATCTTGGCACTCAAAATCCGGACGCCCAGGCACTAACCTAGATTGATGATACCGGCCTGCCAGTATTGCAAGAAAAAGTGAGGCGTACGATCACCAAGATGTCCTCTCCATGCTTCCCAGACCAATCGTCTCAGTTCTTTATCCAATCATTAGTCGGGAAATCGTGAGATAGCCACGAGCAGAACCCTCCTCCCCCCACTTGCCGAAGTTCGGCGAATGACCATTTTGTCAAAAGCACAATTCTAGTACTCCGGGGACGGGTATCTCTTGCGAGCCTTGCGGTACTCGTTGGGGTGCTTGCGGGAAGCCTTGGCTTGTAACGCTCTGATCCGCGCAGCACGAACAGGTTAATTCTGGCGTGTTTTGTCCCACGAGTTTGTAATCGCAAAAAGGATTGGGGAAGCCGGGTTGCCGCGCATGCAGATGGGTTCGTTTTTCCAATTCACTAGGATCGAGGTGACGAGAAGTGACACGAACCGAATCGTGCTCCGAGCGAGAAGATGATGGCGAGCTGCGCAGAAAAATCGAAAACAAAAGAAGAAGAAGAAGAAGAAGAAAAAAAAAACTCACGAGACTTTCTTCTGCGTCCACTCCAAATCGCACCTGACCTCGCGCGCGTCACGCAATCCGTCTTGGAACCTCTCTCGCGTCTTGGCGAGACGGGCTTGTGCCTGTTTTTGCAGTTCGACGAGCTCGCGATGTTTTGCGTTGAGCTTGCCGGAGCTGTGTGAAGCGCCAGTCAGCCTTGAGTATTTTTCTTTTCTTTCTTTCGTTCTTTTTCATTCTCCCGTTTTGAGGAGGCGGGAGATCTCTTGCATATTCCCCTGTTGTCAATTTGTGTTGTCACTCTCCTTCTTTTTTCTTTCTTTCCCCTCATGCTTTTGCCTCCAGCCTCTTGTAATGGTTTGTATTGACGAATGTGTCGTGCCACCAACAAAGAGATTTTGCCAGACCCGTCCTTGGCAGCGACTGGACTGGAAGACAACCCCCCCCCCCAGAATGACAAAAATGACAAAAAAAAATCATGCTTTTCAACGCGGACAAAGGGAAAACGGTTGAGGAACCGCCGGATTGGGAGTGGACAACACAACTTACGTTTGCGCTTGGACCGCCATACTCCGGTCCAGGGGGATGGGGTTGAATGAGTTGGCGAAGCGTTCTTGCATATATTCCTGGAAGTCGATACCGCTCGCCGAGTGAGTACTGCCAGAGTCCTGAGAGTCTCCAACGTAACTTGCCGACGTGGCGGCGCACCCACTGTTGCCGTAGGATGGGACGCCAGAAGCGGAACTGGCCGAATCATCGCATTCTGGGGGAGATATTGAATAGTGGCTGTACGTGAGATACTGGTTGCCTTTTCCAGAGACTGGCATTGGCATTGGCATGGAACACGATACATTCTGGAATGGTCCGGACATGACGATGGTTCTCGTTTTGACAAGGATGTAAACGATACTATTCTGCCAGCGAGGATACCGACAACTCGCACTATGACAGCAATACCTTTTCTTCTTTCTATTGAAAGAAAAGACGAAATCAAGAAATCAAAAAAAGAAGAGAAGAGAAGAGGAGAGGAGAGAACGGGTATGGCCGGAACTTCTAGTGAGGAACGCTAGTGAACTGGTCATGAAACCAGTCCTTTCTTGGTCGAATCCGTTCAGTCGAGGGACATAGATACTTCAGCAACAACTCGGCTGGTGTAAACGATAGTGTGACTGTATAGCACGCGAGCAGGATGCGTTGCGACCCGGATGAGGAAGAATATCTCGTCGATAAAAGTGGAAGTGCTTGCACAGGTCTCTGTGAAGAATTGACAAGAAAAAAAAGGGAAGAGGAAAAGGAATGCAACTCTACTCAGCACGCCTATAGCTTTTATACCTTTTCTGCAAACAACCTCGAGTATTTATGCTCCAAGTGAAACAGGCTTGATGACATTCTTCTAATTGTCTTTGACTATTCTTGTACCCCACTTCAACAAGGTATCAAGAAACTGTCAGACATCGACATGGGAGCTAGAAGACAAAGACGACCCTGGCGGCATGCATGTGGTGGGTCGACGGCTGGACAAGCAGGTGTTGGTGTGTATGAAGGGATCTATCCATTGAATAGGTCGAAAGAAAGTAGGCATCGACAGGGTTAGAATGCATCATGCCAAGCCAAAGGAGGGTGTGAGTAGAACACAGCATTGACCAACGACGATAATACACATGCGGTTGTGGTGTGGTGTATATTGCGTCCATGTTAAGGGGCGTGTAACTTGGCATTGAGTTGAGGAAATGTGCATTTCAGGTTGCAGCAAGAGGACGTATGCATATGATGAGTTGGAAAAAAAAGACAGGCGGACGGATAGGGATGAGTAACGAGACGGGTCAATATACTAAACATTAAAGTAGCCAAGGCAAGGATGAAAGAATACCACGAAAAAAAAAGCTTCAGTGAAGAGCCTTCTTCTTCTTCTTCTTCTTCTTATGTCTTGTTCACTTTCTTCGAGTACCCGACCCGACGGAAAATTGGTTCCGCTGGCAGCTGAGGCTCTATCTGGACAACAGCCCCATGCGCGCCGGGCTGGCAAGAGAAACTTGAGGTGCTGATGCTGCATGGTTGTGGGAAAACGAGTTCATGCCGTGGTGGAATAGCTCAAAGAATGATTACAGGCCACGCAGGCAGGCGACATGAATTCAAATGGGAAGCCACGCCACAATCCTGGATTTTGACGGAGGGAGAGGAATCAGGAGCCCGACAGAAATGGCACCGAAGTTCAGCTGGGCCGGCAACGGTAAAGCAAGTACCGCCGTACCTTGGAGACGCATGTTCCTTCGACCTTTGAATAATTGACCGGAGTGATGAATGCGGTGCATACAGAGTGGCGATGAGCTTGCGATGAGCTTGCCGATCAGGGTTCGCGCCCGGTCTGGCAGCTCGTCGAATAATGGCATGCCAGTCTGTCTGTCCGTATTCCACGTCAGTCCGGCCAAGGTGGCCAAAGGACCTCGGGGCCCGGGGGGGGGGGAGGGCAAAGCTGAAGAGAGTCGACGCCTGAGAGGATGGAATGGACGAATGGACAATTGGACGGATGGACAATTGGACGGATGCTCAGGCAGTGATGCATACACGTGAGGCGGACTGGACAGGCCCGGATGCGCGCTGGCTGTGGGTTCTGGGATGTTCTGGGGCTCCTGGGCGATGCGTTGTCAAGATAGCGACCATAAAATGCTCCGAAATGCAGCAACGCAGTGCTGCGCCTGTGTGGTGTGCCACGCGGGTGATCGAGGTGTCATCATTGAACAACTCGTCAGGTCTGCTGGCCGCTCATTGGTGGGTGCCTCGCCTCGGGCCCGGATTCTGCAATTCTGCCCACGGCTCCTTCCTCCACTCGCAGCCATGACGAGGAGCCAGACATGGACAGACACGGACAGCCACGGACATGGCACTGGCACCAGGGAGGCGCGCCTTCCCTTCCGTGTCCCTCGGGCCTTGGACATCGGGGCGGGCAGTGTGGGCATCGCGCCATGTCGTCTGTCTGCCGCAGACGAGTCTTGACTCTTCCATTGTCCTAGCCTCCTAGCCTCCTAGCTTCCTAGACCCTAGTTCTGTCCTCGATCCCTCTATTTCTCTAGCTCTGCTCTCTGTGTGATCGACTCGACAGTATCCTACATCCATTGGCTCGAGACTTGGGAATTTCGAATTGCTGTGGAAGCCGACAATGAAGACCAAACCTGCCACTTCTTGCACCCGACAGCTGATTGGCGGAACCCGCGCGTGTCATTTGGTGACTTCCATGTTTTAGTGCTGATTCCGCCTCTCCCCCAGAGCCGGCCCCCACTGTCGCAGCAGCACGACGAAAAGGGAAGAAATTGAGAAAAGACGAGTCCATTGACGGCTCTCACTTGTCGATTTTGTCTGTGTTGCGCAGGAGCAGCCTCTTGCGTGATGCGGGGACGTTGGGAGAGACCTCCATCTAATAACCACCTGAAAAAGTCTAGCTGGAGAAGAAGAACAAGAACAAGAATAAGGAGAAGAAGGAGCAGCAGAACGCGTGGGAAGTCTGAGAGACATTTCGACGAGGAAAATGGAGGGGTGTGTGATAACTCACTTCCTAGTGCGCATCTAGCCGTACCGTCCGTCTCGGCTCTCGCAGCAGTGGGTGCCCACTCGCCACTGCCCACTGGTCATGGTGACGGCAAATGTCGTATCGACGGAACCAAGCGCGGAGACGAGAGCTGCCATGGCCAAGAATAGTCAGTCTGCAATGTCCAAACCATCCAAGCCGGCTCACGTGTTTCTCACGAGTCTTCATCTTCATAGGAAGTCCGATCCGCCGCGCCGACAGACTGAGCAGTGAGGACGCTCTTCAAGTAGGCGCCACATGGAACAGAAACAACATCTGGGGCGGAATATCCGCGTGGACAAATGGCGACATGATTCATCGAAGCTCAAAGTGCCATCTCAGCGCTCATCACAATCGACGTGTAGTGCATGCGCACACCCTCTTTTCTCTTTTGCCTCTTGCGTACAGCCCGGCATACGTGGTAGGAAGATTCTGATTCTGCACGAGGAACCATGATGAGGCGTCATCGTTTAGGGGCGTGATTCTCAAAAGAGGCGCGTCCAAGGGGAAAAAGGTTCCGTCGTCTCAGCCCTAACAATAACCAGGGGGGGATGGCAGCAGGCGAGAATCCTATCTCGGCAACTTTTTTGGAAAACGCAAAACGTACTGGTGACGCCGATTTGATGATACACTGATCCATTCTTGAGCCAACCACACTTGGCAGACTGCCTGACTCTTCACGCCGAACAGCATACCTCTACAAACAAACCCAAGCACAACATTAGCTGAACGACGGGGGCAAATGTTGTGTTGAGCACAGCACTGCGGAGGTCTTGAAAGTCTGCATCTAGATACCCATTCTATGAAGACATATACGCACTCGGGGCTCACGAATCCCGGGTGTTGTGCTTTGTTAAAAGTGTTGTTTTGACGCGGCAGCCTGCACGCCATTTCTGCAGTCAGCCGTGCATGGAGCTTCCTGTCGGACACCCTTGAGCATGAGCATGAGCGACGCAAGAATCAGAGACATCATGCGTGCCAATCAACCGGGATTGTTGGAAACATGTTTAGCACGAAAGAAAGTCCCTTTCGAAATGCTTGTCTGGTGTCTGCTCTTTCACACGGATTGATGAAGAATCACCGTTAGTCGGTGGTGGTCGGCATCTTGACAATGGATGCGCTTACAGAATCCACGAGAAAAGGAAAAGACAAAAAAGAGTGCGCAAAGGTTTATGATTGAATAGGGATTAGTTTCACGTGAAATTTTTGTGATATCTACCGATCGATGTCTTGCTTTTCCATAGCTAATGACATCTGAAGCGCCACCTCTTCCCGACTCATGAATCTCCCTCCCCCCGGTCCATGTGAACGCCTGTTATGCGCGTTTCCCATATCCCGCAACGCGAAAATGGAAACCTTAGAAAGTGAAGGAAAAAGAAAAATGTCATGGCAATTTCTATTTTGTTTTGGGAGCATGCATCAATAATTGGTGAATAAAAATTCGTTTATAATCCCCCGTTCCCCGTTCTCCGAAGCCGTCTGACCCGGCTTGACTTGACGCAGTATGCTCGCGCCTCGTAGTCCAAATAGTAATTTTCATCCAAAGAGCTTGAGAAATCCCCATATGCCGACGCCGCTGAGAACAGGAATGGTCAGGTTATCATCCCATCCGAAGATATCGACGACTTCGCTCGCCGAGGCCACGAACCCGTTCCACACACTCAGGACGGTCAGTGCCAGGGTTCCGGACAGGGTGACTGCGGTTCGCGACACGCCGAGCCCCAAGGCCAAGGCAGCATGTCTCACGGGCGAGGGCACCGGCAGAGTCAGCGTCCCGTTGAACATGAAGTCCTCGTCGCCGGGCTTGGGTCCGAGAGCAGGGACCAGCCAGCCGTACCAGAAGAAGGAGGTCGCGACACCGACCAGGAAGGCCGCGAGGGAGCCGGCGAGGGACTTGCCGCGGCGGAGTCGGGGCGTGTATTGGCCCCAGAGGCGACCAAAGGTGCTGGCGGCGGCATCGCACCAGCTCAGGAGGAGGACGCTCATGGCACCGACGTCCTTGGGGAGGAAGAACAGGACGGCCCATGCGCCGAGCAGGTAGAAGATGACGCCGTTGTAGCCCGCGTACTCGCTTTCGCGCATCAGTGCGCCGAGCGCGCGCACGTAGAACCTGTTGAAGGAGCTGTAGCGATGGCGCAGGAAGTCCGTCAGGACGATGGGAATGAGAGCCGCCATGAGGTAGGGCGCGACGGCATCTGTGCGTATGCCCAACATGTAGAACCACACGACGTAGAAGCCGATCGAGACGTGGAGCATCTTGCGGGGGACCTCGTGCTTGTGCACCAAAGTCCGCCAGTGTCGATGGATGGGGATAAGGCCTAATGGGCTGGGGCTTCGGCTCAAGTCTCGCCATGACCAGCCGGAAGGTCGGGGAAGAGCAAGGTGGCCGTTTCCCGCGCTGCTGGGCTTTTCATCGGCGGAAGTCGCTTGTTTGTGCGTGGGTGTGTTCATCGCCAGGTTCGTGTCGTTGCTGCCGGGCGTCACGCGAGCGGGCATCGCAGAATGATCCATGGGCGACCGGCTTCTTGTTCGGGACCTTCGGGCCGCTCCCGGAGCATCATCACCGTCGTCGATATCGTCGACAACGCCAGCCCGCGGCGGATTATTTCCCGCTTCTTCCTGTTCTTTTTCTGGGGTGTGTTGCTGCGAGAGCAGCATTCTCTTCCTCGCCGCGGAGCGCGTCGTCGGCGCTGCATACTCGGCACCGTGCTCCGAGGGTGTAGGACTCGGAGATATAACACGGGGCGTCTCGGGAATGGCGCCGACAGACTTGCGACGCAGAGACATGGTGAATGATACAGGCGGTAGCGCTGGACAGCAGAGAACGCCAAGGAACAGCCGACGGAGGGATGCAAACGTAGACGGCCAGAGAGTCTGACGACCGCCCGCCGCAGAGGGCGATGTCAACGGGGAGGAGTCAAGACGGGGAGAATTAAAGTAGTGTTTGTCTCGGCGCGAGCGGCGGCGCGGCGCCGAAGAGGGATCCTGCCAGCCGTCGTCACTATGGTCGAGGGCGAGAAAAAAAGGCCTATACAGGGTCGAGCGTCTGGGTGTTGCAAAGGCTGCCGGCTCTATCGGATCCAGGATGAAGACGTTTGGCGATGCAGCAGAGGCGTTGGCCCCCACCGCATGACGCAATGAGCAGAGAGAGCTTCGAGGGACGGCGGCTGCGTGTGCAGCACGGCGCGCGCATGAAGGGCGTTTCGGGACGTCGGGATCGAAGTCGAGGGGTGATATCTCGGAAATTGAAACGGTCGCTTGTGAAATATGACGTAAGTCGGGCTTTGGGCTTGGAGGAGTGGCACACGGGAGCTCTGTCTTTATTCTTCTTCTTCCTTTCTTTCTTTTTCTTTTTCTTTTTCTTTTTTCTTTTTTTTTTGTTGTTTCTTTCGTCTAGTTTTGCGTGTCCAGCTATGGAAAAAAGCGATCCTGCACACAGAGCGGGCTGCTGTGGGATGGGAATTTCTGCCGACTCCTGGTTGGGCGGTGGAGGCTGGCGTCCGCTCAAGTGCGGGCGGGCTGCAGTGAATTCTTGGCTTGCTTGGCATCCGTCACCCGTTTGTGTCAGAGGCAAGAGAAGAGACAGACAGGGAGATGCGACCCACGGCTCAACACGGTGCTGTCTGTCTCCGTCACTTTTGATCATAGCCTCCAGAATACGCCATTATCATTGTCGGTACTCGGCACTGCTTCCTCGGCACTGCTTCTTCGCAGCATGATAAGGCCATGCAAGCAGCAAAGGCGAGGCTTGACTTGAGGCGTGAGATCTAATCAATATCTAATCAACATCCAATCAATGTCTCCACTCCGCCACTCGCCCCACAATCGCCCGTGATTCTGCGTCCGTCTCACGTGCCGATAAGATACAAACTTGGGCGATAGCGTCAACTTTTTGTTTCTGCAGGCAGGCAGGCAGCGCTGCCTCTCTTGTCCAACACTGTGGTTTTCGATCTTCGATTCATCATGGCGCCTGGAAAGGCTGCCCCCAAGAGGAGCGCGCGAGCCTGGGATGCTCTCCGTCCGGCTCTTCCGCAATGGATTCTGGACGCCGTTCAGTCTCTCGGCTTTTCGCAAATGACGCCTGTGCAGGCCGCCACCATGCCGCATTTCATGGGCAACAAGGATGTGGTTGTCGAGGTGAGTTTTTTTCTTCTTCTTTTTTTTCTTCTTTTCTTCTTATCTCTTTTCCTTGTGCCACGAAATAACCTCTTCTACGTCTTCTAACATTCTTTTTCGCCCAGGCTGTCACTGGAAGTGGAAAAACAATAGCTTTTTTGCTACCCATAGTGCAACGCATCTTGCGCCTCGAGGAGCCCACCAAGAAACATCACGTCGCCGCCATCATCGTCTCGCCCACGAGGGAACTCGCTGCCCAAATACACACTGTTCTCATGTCGCTTTTAGCATTCCACGAGCCCTCGGCCGAGATCATCCCATATCTAAAGGATGACGAGAAAAGACCGTCCACTGCCGCGCCCGTCATTGTGCCGCAACTCCTCGTCGGTGGCACGACCACGACGGCTCAAGACCTTCAGTTCTTCATGCGACACAGCCCCAATGTCTTGATATCCTCTCCTGGGAGGCTAGTCGAGCTACTGTCGTCGCCGCAAGTGCACTGTCCGCAGTCGTCGTTTGAGATGCTGGTCCTAGATGAGGCAGACCGGCTCTTGGATTTGGGGTTCAAACAAGATCTACAGGGCATTATTGCGCAATTGCCAAAACAGAGGCGTACCGGTCTTTTTAGCGCCAGTGTGAGTGAGGCCGTCTCCGAGATTATCCGAGTGGGCTTGCGGAATCCTGTCAAAATCGAGGTCCGAGTCAAGATGAAGGACGGCGGCATCTTGGAAGATCGGAAGACGCCGGCAAGTCTCAAATTAGCCTACATTGTGACCCCGGCTACACATAAACTACCGGCGCTGGCACAACTGCTTGAGAAGCTACCTGTCACCCCTCAGCGCACGATTGTATTTCTGTCTACATGTGCGGCGGTGGATTACTTTCAACACGTGCTACCGAGCTTGCTACCTGCGGGCTTTTCCTTGGTGCCGCTTCACGGAAAGTACCCTGCCAAGATACGGGAAAAGAACTTTGCAAGGTTTCTGGGCTCCGTCTCGCCAACGGTGCTAGTCACGACAGATCTAGCCGCGCGGGGGCTCGATATTCCACAGGTCGACCTGGTAGTGCAGGTGGATGCGCCATCAGATCCCAAAGTCTTTATCCACCGCAGCGGCAGAGCTGGTAGAGCGGGCAGAAAAGGACTGGCGGTGCTGATGCTTCACCCGGGATGCGAAGAGGACTACGTGCGGTTTCTGGAGATCCGCAAGACGCCCATCACGCCCCTACAGAAGCCACAAATCATCGTCTCACAAGACACCGCGGCTGCCGTTACCGACAAGATGCGCAAACTGGCAAAGACGGATCGCGCCATATACGACAAAGCCCAAAAGGCCTTTGTGAGCTGGGTGCGCAGCTACGCCGCTCACCAAGCAACCTCCATCTTCCGCGTCGCCGACCTCGACTGGACCGATTTGGGCAACGCATGGGGCCTCCTGCGCCTGCCCCGTATGCCGGAGCTCAAGACATGGAAGGGCGACAAGACGCTGGGCGTAGCGGACGTGGACTGGGACACATTTGCGTACAAAGACAAGGTACGCGAGAAGGCACGACAGGACGCTCTCGAGGCGGAGCGAAACGGAGAGCTGGACGAGAAGAGAAGGGCGGACAAGTCACGGAAGCGCAAGAACGAGGCATGGAGCAACCGGGTCGGACAGGACGAGCAGCGCGTAGAGAGACGCGAGAAGAGACACAAGAAGAAGGAGGCGGAAAGAAACGCCACCATGACTGAAGAGGAGCGGCTGGACAAGGAGAAGCTCGACGACCTGATTCGACAGGTGAGGGAGCAGAATCTGGCCAAGGCCAAGGCCGCCGAGGCGGGAAAAAATGACGAGTTTGAGGGGTTTGACGACTGAATCCTTCCTTCATCTTCTCCCTGCTGGCTTCTCCCCAGCTGGAATGCAATACAATACCCCCCCTTTTCTTTTCGTGGTCAAATAACAAGACTTGGACTTGTATATCTTTCCTACACACCGAATGAGTGCATGCATGTCTCCAATCCCTTTGAAAACCCGTGCACTGCAGAGCTGATAGTCGTTTTGGAAAAAAGACATGTCAAGGACAATCGTCCAACGTGTCCAACAGATATCAACGTATTTTCTCTCTCTCGTAGCACCCACTTGTAATATAACACTCAAGAGTATGCACACTTCATACAAGCCAAGCAAGGCAAGTCACTAACATCCTCTGAATTTTTCTATGAGATGAGAAACAAACTACCTAGGCGCATAGACGATCCTAGAGGCCCTAATCTATCATATACCTCGCATCGTACCATTTTCTTCATGCTACTACTGTCAGGTCTTGGCTCGACTGTCGTCGCACTCCTTCCCCTCTTCGTTTTGGTGAGAGCCATGCCAGGCCAAGCTGACATTGACATATCTGCTCTGCTAATCCTTCTCCATTCCTTCTCGGGGTTTTGCATATGATCCGTCTCGAGACTAATCTCAACGACAGCACTGTTACTTTGAGAACGCCCTCTCCTGTTTTTTTTTTCTCCTGCTATAGAATGGTCAAGATCAGATATAATAAATGTATGTCACCTTCATTACTTATTTTTGTGTTTGCCGCGTCACAATACGGCTACGACGAGTTGCTGAGACGCGCCACCACCCATGCATCCTGCGATACTTCTAACTTGGTATCACTAAGGATCAAGAAAAGAGAGGTGAGAAAAATAAAAGGGAAGAGAAGAGAAAAAACAGGACAAAAGAAAATTAGGAAGGAGGGAAAGTTTAAGCGAAACACAAGAGGAGGTTAGGGCAGGGCTCCCTGAGATGCAGGATGCTTGTTGCTCACGATCGAGGCGAGGACTACCATGATAGCCCTTTCTTCACTTGAACCGCTCAGGATGACCTCTTTACAAGTCGTAAAAATCCCAGCCATCTCCCGTGTCTGTCAAGGGCTCGGCTTTTTCCAGGTTGAGTGATGATGACTTCCCCCTAGTGGTTGGTGGAAATTCACATCTGAGCTCTTCGCTCAGTCACAGTTCTTCATCCTCTAGTTCGGAGGGCTTCAAAAGACCGCCAACCTTTTGCCGCCTCTCCATGTCAGCAGCTTTGGCATCACGTTCTTGTTGCTCCTTTTCCTCCTGGAACATCTCTGTATTGTCGCCGGAAAACTCCTTAAGCGATATAAGAAAATCTCGCATGTTGAGGCGAAACTTGTCATATTGCGTGTTGAGCGACAGCAGCCCTTCCACAAAGCTGGTAACTTGAGCACTAAAGGAGAAGTTAGTTCAAAGGCTGTTTTCCGATTCTCGTTTGGCGGGTGGGTTTTGCCACGAGGAAGGAAAGAAAAACAAAGAAGAGAGGGGGTTAGAGGGGGAGGGAAAGAGGGAGCGAGAGTGCTTGCAACATACACTTGTAGATTGGGAAATGCGTTGCGTAATAGGGCTACCACTGAGGTGCCGAGATATTCCTTGTTGGTGGTTCCAGCCTGAGCTTGTTCGGCCGTGTAAATTGGTCCCTGAATCTTAGGTTGAGTACCATCGGCAGGATGAATGTAGTAAAAAAGCTTCATGAGTAGCATAGACTGTGTCTTGAATCCAGCCTTGTGATCGCTGTCTGTGACGACAAACAAAATGTCCTGGAGAATTGTCATGAAGAAGCGCTGGAAGAAGGCGTTGGCCGTGGACACATCCGTCTTCTCGGCAATATTGTTGATCAATTCAAGACACATATTCAGCCCGGCAGCTTCCACGTCACGATTATCGTGCTTGAAGGCCCACGAACACGAGTCAATGACATACTTGAATTGGTTGTTGTCCAGCTTCAGCAGTGCGGGGAAGCAATGCAGATTGATGGCACGAAGGAGATTGAAGAATTCCACTCGGTGCTCAGGATACTCGGAGAAGTCCTTGTTGATCATTCCCAGAGTACACTCAAACACATTCTCCATAATTGTGGGCACCTGGTCTTCCATCAAAGCAGAGAGCTTCGTGATGATTGTCGACATAGCCTTGAGTACTTCGGCGTCACGAGCTCCGGCAACATTGCGATTGTAATCGACGAGAACGCAGTCAAGCAACGGCGGCACCATTTGAGCTCGAACTGCCTGCAAATCTTCTGCTTTTTCCACGTACGTTTCGATAAGCTTCAAGATCTCCTTCTTGATGGTTCGCAACCCTCGAACTTTGGGCATCTTGGTAGCCATCTCGCCTGTTTAATCAATCATGTATTAGTAAGCCCCTGAGATTATTTTTGGTGTAAAACATAACATCGACATGACGTACCATCTCGAGCTACAGCTTCGGAAATTAGACTGCTTGTGGCACGGTACATTTCCAACATATCGTGATAGACACGACCAATTTGGGGGTAAAAATAGGGCCCGATGGAAGTGCAGGCCGAGACGTTGGTCTTCATGATATTTCCAATGACTTTGATGGTCTCGGCATCCTGCAGAAAGGATGGGTTAGCTGCCGCCTGCTTGATGATCTCATCCCAAGCGGCATTAGGCATGTTCATCAGATCGGAGAGCAGACGCTCTTGCTGATGCTTGTTGCCCTGTGCTGCGACCATGTAGCCACAAGCCTCGTAAAACGTGTGTGCTTGCTGGGGACTGAGATCGCATGTAATTTTGCCCATATTTCGAACAATCTCGTCAATAAACGGTTCCTGCTCACTAGGCTGAAGTGCCACAAAATGACGACGACATTGTCTGGCAATTTTGATAAAGGTATCGCAAGCCATGTCTTGCACACCTAGAAAGATTACACTGATTTAGCATATCTGGAACTAGCCCGTTTTGCAGGTAGAGAGCCGGCCGGCCTGCCTGCCAAGAACAAGAAAAAGCAGGAGAGGAAGAGTTGAAGGAAACAGGTTAGACAGGTTGAAGACAAAATACCAAACATACCTTCGTGTGACTCATGCATAAACTCGAACAACTTGTTGACGACAGTCTTGAGAAACTTCCAGTGTGCTTTCAAGAATCGAGGATATTGTCCGACGATATACATGATGTTACTCGCCACGATAGCCTTGTTATCTTTGCCACGCTTCATCTCTGTGAGACCCAAAAGATCCTTGATGACTGTAACGAGAAATCGCTTCTCGGTTTCTTCGTTCATAGCCAAAGAGATGGACCCAATAGCCCAGCACAAAACGTTGCAGTTGTGCCATGACCATTCGGATCCGTCAACCTGACGAGTCAGCTTATCCGTCATGATGTTTTCCGTATCAACCACATCCAGGTGAGTCAGATAGACCAAGCATTCTCGGATGGTCTTATATAGCTGAACTGTGTCACTCTCCTTGACAAATTCTCGAACGATTTCGCCCTCGTCGTTCTCCATGACAAGCACTTCTTCTGGTCGAACCATTTTTTCAATCATGACGACTCGCAGACTGGAGAGAATTTCGTCGTACTTGTGCTTTCGAAGAGGATAACTCGCCACCGCCGACGGATTCGGTGCACCGCTGTTGGACATGCCACCAACAGCCATGAGCGGGTTGACGTCGGTTATAGGGAGCTGCTGCATCTCCTCATACAGTTCTTGAACCAACTTCAACCAATAATCCAGGCAAATTTTGAAAATCTCGCGGTCCTCGATTCGAGAGATACTAACGAGGTAATAATGTGCATGGGTAAGAAAGTCTCGATTTGGGAGATTTTCGATAAGCTATGGCAAAGAGAACATGCGTCAGAGAAAAGGCGTGCTCGTGTAGATATTTGCGGGAAGAAGATCTTTGGAGCTGTACAACTCACATTCAGATGTGATCCGAAGAAATTGCAAAGGAATAGAGCCAGATTTTGAACAAATTGTTGATCTCTATGATTGCTCAATGGGTATGTTGTCTTGAGATTTAGTTTAACGGGAATGATATCCGCAATAGTGGTCAAAACATCGGTGAACATCTGAACAAGCTGCTCTTCATACGAGTTTGACTGGCCCGATCCCCCCGTCTGAAGTCCACCAATTTCCGTTAGGCACTGTAGTGTGACGTTGCGAAATTGCGGAGCAGAGAGAAAACGCGTGCGCAGAGTTTCGATCAGATTCGTCTCGAAAATGTAGCCCAGGGGGATCCAGTTGCAGAATCGTAGCAGGGTCTCGAGAGTAGCATGAACCAGGCTGGGCCGGTCAGCGGTGGAGAGGACTTCTTGGCATAACTGGAAGATTTGCGAAAACTCAGCACACATTGTCTGCTTGAGATTTCTCGTTTTGGTGGACGTCATCTGCTCGGCTGAATAGTCGAAAACCTCTTCGGAAAGCAACCGCAAAATGATCATGTTGTTTTCGCAGATGCACAGATTGGCATGGCAAGACGAAATAATTTCATTCATAAACGTAGGCCAGTTGTGAGGCCATTCTTGCTTGAGAACGGATACGAGAACGAGATTGAGCTTATTGAGCAGGGTTTTGTGTTGCGTCAAGGATTCCTCGGAACTCGAGCATTGAATGATGAATTGTACGATGAAGTTCCGTATTCCTACCCAGAAAGTTAGATACCAGATGCGCAAGGAGATGGTGCAGATACAAGTCTTTATCTCTATCTCGAGCTCAATCTCAACATCAAGCACGTTTCAGAAGACGTACCTTGGCACTGTTCACGAGGCAAAACCTTCCATCTCGTCATGATCACATGGTCGAATACCTGCAAGCCCAAGTCTTGAGACGCACAGGGTTAGCATGCTGTACGCAGCCTTTTCTTTTGCCCTTGGAATGGCGAGCGGCCTGACATCAGAAGCAGACAACCATTTTTCTTTCCCTTGCCCTCAAACAGAAGATGGGTGTGGACGTACATTTCGTTTGAGGGTATTGTGCGTTGGAGAGGATCTGGTCCACCAGAAGCCAAGAATCGGGGTCTTCTTTGAACTGGCATCACGAAAGTTAGTCGGCCGGGAAATTCCGTTGTTGTTTCAGCAAGCATGAACAGTTTCAAATTTTCTGAGGTCGATGTTCGGTACCAAGTCCGATTTCGTAGAGAGATCCCTATGATCTTTGGCGATATCGGTTTCCACAGGTAGGTGGATGGAGGGTTGGCTGGAGCTTATTTACCTGATTCAGCGCGGTCTGGGCGGCTTTTTGCTGCAACAGAGCAAAGAAAACAAAGTAGTGTCAGTGCATATTGCCCCAGCTAAGTGAGATTTTTTTTTTTTTTCCCTTGTAAGATGTGTAAAAAAAAAAACACATACCTGCTCTCCGCGACCTTCGTAAAAGGTACGGACCGTGTTGTCGAGCTCTTGTATCGTGACAGCCATGGTCTGAGCGAGACAAGGCTAGCAGCGAGGGGGAGCAAAACCAAGGGCGGGGGAAGAAACGTCTAGCAATCTTTCAACGGACGCGAAGCTCACGCAGGAGACAAGATGGGGGGACGTGCGGCGCGTCGCAGCAAGAAGAGCAGCTCTGGAGAGGGTGTTGAAAGTAAGAGGGTTGAGTGGAGGAGAGAAAAGAGAAAGGGCGTGGAAGGTTGCGGCGGGGAGTTGGAGAAGGGAGCAGCTTGTTCCGAGAGCCGTGATATGGTCGAGGTTATAAGAAATGGTGGAGGTGGTGTGGTGGTGGTGGTGGTGGTGGTGGTACCCGGGTGATGCTGATGGCGGCGGCAGAAGCCAACGGGACGCAACGCAGACGCAGACGCAGACGCAGACGCAGACGCAGCAGCAGCATCAATAAGCATTCGGCAGGCCACGGCGGGTCCAGTCCCAGGGTGGTGAAGAGACTGGAAAGTACCGTCCTCAGAGAGCGCGCTACCCAGGTAGGTGCCTAGGTACTTTGGTGCTAGCTTCCATGGCAGTCACAGCGGTCACAAGCTGATCGGTCTTGGTCTGGCTTGTTGGGTGGTCTGGCTCGCGTCCACGTGCAGTCTGGTGTCACTGTGCCAGCAGGTTCACGAATATCATATCCCGCTGCTTGCAAGTCGGCACGCTAAATTGTGCCCACAAGCCAACAAGGTTAGGCGTTGACACCTCCCCCCAGGTACCAACGCTGGCTTTCGCTTTCGCCAACGCTTGCCTTCGTGTCAACTGTCTGCTTGTGCGCTGCACTGCGCCTCACTGCACCGCACTGGGCGACGCCTGCCAGCACGCTGCATGTGTGCGCCTTCATGTACTAGCACTGAGGTGCACATGCATGTACTGTTGCCCGGACTCGTCGGTCCTTCCTGCAAGGCTGTCGCACCAGTTGGCGGCATCTGGTCATCTGAACGCCTCATCGCCCGCCTCTGTGCCTCCAAGACAGCCCTGCAAAGCTAGGGAAATTAAATCACTGGTCATCACTGTGCAAAGTGCTTACTCGTACTCTGAGTCGAGCAGCGTGGCGTACATGCACATGTATATTTGTACATACACCGCTTCGTCTCAAGGATGTAATAAAAAAAAGAATAAAAAAAAAGAATAAAAAAAAACGGTCTGGTTGCACGCCGACGAGAGAGGAGGCGTATGCCGCAGAAGCTTCTACAGAAATGATAGAGCTAGCCACCTCCAATACATGTGTTCTACGTGTTCGCTGGGAGAAAAAAAAAACGGTTCATGTCAAAGACCTGCTTTGCTCCCCACGGAAACCCGCCTGCCTCGTTTAGAAGTCCGGTCTATTTTCTTATCGGCTTCACAACATACACCTTTGCCCGTCGCCCCGCGGCGTTCCCTTCAGTCACGGTTTATAACCGCACTCGGCCAGAGCATCTCGCAAAGCCTGCAAAGCGTTGTCGATGTCGCATCTCTTTGGGTCCATCTGTAGAGAGAGAGAGAGAAAACAATACATTAGCAACGCGATAGACGGTAGCGCAAACACCTCAACACGAAAAGACAAAACTAATAACGTACAGCTGATGGCCCCATATGCCCAAACCGCACATATTTGCTGCCAATCTCCTTGTGCAGACCGCCGGCGAAGATGATTCCCTTGTTTAACAGCTTGGGAAGAACGTCGGGGACGCTGACACTGTCGGGCAGATAAATGGCAGTCATGGCATGCGCCTGGTCTTCATGCTTGGCTGCGACGATCTTCAGGCCGAGGTCGGCGACAGCCTTTTTGACCTTATCAGATACCTCAATGTGTCTCTGAAAGCGCTCGGTCAGAGGACGGGCCAGAATCAGGCTGACGGCGGTGTTCAAGGCGCGAATGAGTTGCGGCGAAGGGGTAGAAAAGTAAGAGGGCTTCTTGGCCTCGTAGTTCTGCATGACTTTGGGGGGGGTTGTTAGCCTTTTTCTTCTTTCTTTCTTTCTTTCTTTCTTTCGTTCTTTCTTTTGTTCTTCCTTATTTTTCTTCCCTTCTTCTTTTCTTTTCTTGGTTTATTGCTCCAGGGCAAGCCGAGCATGGATCTGGCAGTTGCTTACTAGGAATCCAACGCTTCATGGAAGCAAAGTAGGTGGTCGGCTCCGTCTTGCGGTTCTTGACAACATCGATAGCACGCCCACTGAACATGGAAATGGAAAGACCGGTAGGACATCCGATAGCCTTTTGTCCAGCGGTTATGACACCGTCCAAGCCCCATTCGTCAAAGGCAATCTCCTCACAGGCAACACTGCAGACGCCGTCGGCGATGATCAAGGTTTCGGGAGACACGCGCTTGACAAGGTCGGTCAAGGACTTGAGATCGAACAACACACCGGTGGAGGTGTCGACGTGCGTGGCAGTGATGAGCTTGTACTTCTTCTCTCCGAGGGCCTTTTCGATTTCGTCGGGCTGAGGCCGACTGCCCACGGCCCCAGTAATGGTGGTGACCTTGGCGCCGTAGGCGGCGAAGCAATCGGCGAAGGCATCGCCAAAGTAGCCACTGCTCAGAACAAGAACGTCCTCGCCAGGCTCGACCAGGTTGGCGGCAACCATGTCCCAGCCCAGAGTGCCGGAACCGTTGATGACGAACGGCTGCGAGGCTGGGTTGGTGGTCTGGAATAGCTTGCGCAGCATAGACAGGGTGTCACCAAAGATAGATACGAAACCGGCACCGACATGGCTCTCACTGTCAATTGTCGGGCGGCAGTTGAAGCTGGCCGTCAGCGCCAGTACCACAATGAGTGTTCAAATATTCCACATCCTTCAGGAGGGGGTCGACGCTGACAATGGGCCGGCCAGGTGAGCATCTGGAATCGAGGGAGCCGAGTGTCGTGACGTACCTGTAGTGGGACATGGACTCGAGCACGGCATCGTCGAACTCGATGGGTCCGGGGATCATCAGGGCAGGATGAGCAGCTTGGGACGACATGGTGACGATGGAACGGCAGTCTGAGAAATTGAGAGAAGGTCGGGATTGAAAGAGTCGCCGCGGAGATATCTGCACTCTCTGCAATGATGGTCGAGGTGGCGGAAGCAAGAGAGGAGAGGAAGCGGTCCCAGAGCCGGCCAACAAGGCGTACGCGCAGGCACAGGCGCCGCCGCGCGAGCGCGACAATTGCCGAATGGACATTGGAGGGGTAATGAATCAACGATGGAGGCCGACTGGACGGACATGGCGGGGCAACCTTTGGATAATGCATCTCGTCCGGCGTGTATGTATATACATGTGGTGTGAACATTGGAATGTGCCGTTGTACGTTGCACGCTGCACAGTGCGGGTGTTGATACATAACTCTAACCTAGCTGGTATCGCAGTATCGCATGTTCCCCGTCTGCTGTCTGCTCTTGGCCAAGTCCTTGCTGCGGCAGTCTCTTTCCCTGGCGTGTGCACTTGAAGTACATACTATGCACATACAACATAGTATGCGCTGCAAAGTCCCGACGACAACGTCAGTCAAGAAATGCATGCGCGAATAGCGCGCGGATGCGATGGCGGCCACCGTCTTCTCATCATCCATTCCCTTTTCCTGTTGAGAACTAAAGCAAAATCGACTATCCTATTCTGCCAATCCGAGCGAATCGTACACGTAGGCTGCGAGTCCAGAATGTCAAATACCCGCCGCCGCCGACGGTCCCCAACAGCAAACCAAATCGCCCACATTTCTCCTCACGCAAATTCCAACCCGCCATGCCATGTCCCGTTTTCCATTTTAACTTGACAACAATTTTTTTAATTTTTTTTTTCGAGGATTATTTCCTCTCCTTTTTTTTTTTCTTTTTTCTCACATCAGGCAAGCTACCTTCCGACTGGAACATAGTCCCGATCCGCCAATCCTAATGCGCTTGGACGGACTCACCCACGTCCACGCCTCCACCTGCCACTCATACCACACTTTGGTATCATCCGTCTGCCGCCACATGCTGACCTCGAGCTCCGAGTCCGCCGGGAACGAGAGGGGCTCCCGCAGCGGGAAGAAGATGGGGAACCAGGAAATCATGTCCTTGCTCTTATGGTCGATGCGCTCGGGGTGTGTGCTTATTTCCACCTTGTCCTTGGTCATGTGGCCGTCACCATGACCGTCGTCTTTGCCTTGTTCGAGTCGGGATGCGTAGAGGGTCGATTCAAAGTAGCCGGCTAGACCGTGCGTGACGCCCTGCGTGCGAGCCACATATGTGACGTGACAAGATCGCGAGTTGTGGTCGTTGGCGCCTGCTGCGCCAGCCATGCTGCCGCCGCCGCCGCCCATGATGCCCCCCGAACGACGGGCCTCGATGTTTCGCAGGGTAGACTCGGGGACTGGATGCGTGAATTCCCAGGCTTGCTGGAAGCGCGGGTGTCCGGGCACCTTTTGGCATACAAAGTCGAGGGCGTACAGGCGCACGACCCAGGGGGTGCTGAAGGCCGTCGCCTCGGTGATGGATCTGGCGAGGATGTCGGCGTGGAGTTTGGGCGTCGAGATGGGTGTCATGTGCGCCGTGTAGCTTTGCGGGATGGAGATGCCGTGCGGTTTGGCGAGCACGTGTTGGATGCCGTCTAGGCACTCGGGCGAGAGCTCGTTGTCGCCAAACGAGCCGAGGAGTTCCGAGATGAGTATGTCGACTTTACCGTGGACGGGATCCGTTTCAGTTTCCGACTCGGACGGTACAACAACTGGGCCCTTCCAGGCTCGCATGTCTGTCTTGACGACATTGACCTTGCCGCCCCAGACAGTCTGGTTCTGCCGCAGAAGGTATACGTAGGCGTTGGGGTTCTTTTCCACGGCCCAGACTTGCACTTTCACCTGAGTGAACTCGGCAGCCCTGAGGGCGCGAGTGACAAGCGGTCCTCTCCCCGAACCAGCCACCGCAATGACGACTGCCCCGTCCTTGGACGACGTCGGCAGGTCGAGTTGTTTCCATTCGGACAGCGCCTCAACAACGGCAGCCTCGTACTGATCGTACTTGACGGGGTCACATTCAAACACTTCGTACGTGGCGGATTCCAGATTGTCCGACAAGGGCTGCAGAGGCGACTGCAGCCAATCCTGAAAGCTCGTCAGTGTCGGGGACTCGAGCGCCGTAAAAGGCGGTTGCTGATTCTCCAGCCACTGCAGGTACGCGACATGGGCGTCGCCACCGGCGCGAACCGTCGATGGGCCCTGAGTCGACATGACAGCCGCCGGGCTATGCGCATCCGCAAGACTAGGGAAGTCCTCCTCCGTCATGGGCGGTCGGTTCGCCATCGACAAAACCGACATGTCGTCCGTCTGGAAATTGGAAGCATCGGGGCCGACGTCACAGAGCAGGATCCATGGAACTGCCTTCAGTCGCATGTAGCTAAAGATCATTTCTTGATGATGCTTCGAGAGAGCTGGATAGCCGCTCTTGTTCTTCTGGAATACGCCTGGCCCAATGGTTAAGTAATGCATAGGCTCCGCAAACCACCTGTTTTGCAAGTCCTTTTCGGGCATGACTCTAGGGATTTGAAGTGCTAAAGACGGTTGAACGAAAAAAAAACCCAGGTTAGTTTATCATTTGAAAAATATCCGAATGAATTTCCATTCAAGATGAATACATGAGTTCGAGAAGTCGAGTACGATCAAGGAAAGGGGGAGAGACTTACCGACATATAGTCTCAAGTTGTAGTTACAAGTACTCCTCACGTGGTGCCAAGAGGCCCACGCCGCGAACAAGTCAATCTCCCTCGACACATCTGTTTCCCCCGATTGTCCCTTCTCTGGCTCAAGCGACGACAACGTCTCGGTGGCCTGTTCAACGACGGGCTCCCGGTACATGGGCATGTGAATCAAGAAGGTCAAGCTACTCCCAATTGTCAGAGCTTCCTGCACCGCGCGCGCATACTGGGCCAGAGCCTGGTTTCCCCCATCACGCGACGCATCTCGGCCCGGCCCAGCGATGATGATGCTCCGCACGCCGCAAAAGTTGGCATAGTTGACCTCGAGGTTCAGCACCTGGCGCGAGATGCTAGCAATCAAGGGATTCGTGGAGCACAGGTCGATCCAGGGGCTTATGTACGCCGTGTAGGTATTGACCGCTAGCGAGGGAAACAAGCCCGTGTCGTCGGGAGTCAGCGGCGGAATAATGGGGTCGGCTCGTGATCCAGTCAGCGTGCTGGTGGGCGCCTCTGCATGTTGTTTTAAGAGCGAGATGTGGTCGGAGACGAGCTTGAAGACTCTTGATTTGAAGTGTCCGTTGGTGACTGGTGTTGTGGCAAAGTTGATCTATTTTTTTTTAAAAAAAAAAAAAATCAAGAAGCATATAGAGTGGTCAGCTGAATCTGTGATGACGGCTCCATATATGCACATTTGGTTCTCGCAGAAAGAGGCGCTCCACAACTAACACCTTGATTGAGCAAATATCCATACTGGAAATCCGTTAGAGGCGTGTCTCTACTCGAGCTATGATTTCCAAGATGAAATGTCGGTCGTTGAGGCCCGAACGAATCGTTCGTGGCCGTATCCGGTGCTCCAAAGGACATTGCTAGGAATTGAATGGATATCAATCCACTTTCCAACAGCAACTCTTAGGCTCAGTCGAAAATCTTGGGCTCAGTCGAAAATCTTGCGTTCGACGTCAGGTGAGATGGCACGGAATTTGCCCTCGCGTGATCGACAGGACCAATGTCCTTGTCGCTCAGGCTCAAAGAGGAGGGAGATATTCTTGAAGCACCCTTTCGCAGTGACCAACAACACTCAATCGGGCAGTTAGGTGAGTAATCAGAAGGTGAAAATGGCGGGTTGTACAGACGGGCGGCCGACAAGCACTTTTCATGCCACTTTTTTTTTTTTTCCTTGTTAGCAATTGAGATGAGGGGCGCACACTGTGCGCTGGTGGTGAGGTGTAACAACAAGTCCATTGATGCCCCTCTCTCTTCTCCGTTTCCCATAGTCACTCAATTCTCTATGACATGTCAAGCAGTGACCCGCGAGGATGGCATCACTAAATAGCCGATTATCATTCTCATGGAGAGTCATTTGATAAATTCACATTACAAATATACTTTTTTTCCCTTTGAATTGCGGCGTCTGTCGCCCTCGCAGTGAGTCCACGTTCCCATCCTTCGTACACTGTTCTTCACGCAGGGATCCCCTCTTATCGATAAGCTCTCATACGGTCCCGCCAAATTTTTCGATCTCTCCCCCAGATGGTCAAGCGATCTGAGTCAACGCCAAAACCCAGCCTCACCGGTTCTCACAGTCGACACACAACCCTCGAAACTTTGCTTCCGCGGCTGTGCACTGCATAGCGGGACTGAGGAGCAGCAACGGAATTAGGAGGACAGTTCCGGTTCCAATTCCAATCCTGAAAAAAAAAAGAAAAGAAAAGAAAAAGAAAAGCAATGTCTGATTCGCACGAGTCAAAATACACCAAACGCGCCAGCGCCGACGCCGACGATATTTCTAGGAAAAAGTCGAGGAAGGGAGACGCTAATGGCGGCGAAAAGTACAACCCATACCTGGCTCACATGGATCAGGACAGCACAAATGGCTACGGTGATGGCTCATCACCGGGCTCGATTCTGGCTGGCATGACACGCCGTGCGACGACAGCTGCACAGGCTGCCAAGGCGGAAGACTCTGCCACAAATCCCTTCACGGGACGGCCTCACTCTCAGCAGTACTTTGGTATTTTGGAGACGCGCCGAAACTTGCCTGTTCACAAGCAAAGGTAAGAGATTGTTACACATCCTAGTGCCGCTTCTCACACAATGTCAGAAAAGCGACGGTCGATTTGGGGACATTGGGGCACAGGCTGGCGGGCCAGCCGGCTAGCTAGTCGTGACTAACATGTAAAATAGACAGGATTTCCTCGACAAATACCATTCGTCCCAGATTCTCGTCTTTGTCGGTGAGACGGGTTCCGGTAAAACGACGCAGATCCCCCAGTATGTCGTATACGACGAGATGCCCAAACTCACCGGCAAGCTCGTGGCGTGTACCCAACCCCGTCGAGTAGCCGCCACATCGGTCGCGCAACGAGTCGCCAACGAGATGGACGTGCCTCTCGGTGAGGAAGTCGGTTACAGCGTTCGTTTCGACGACTGTTCGAGTTCCAAGACCATGCTCAAGTACATGACGGACGGTATGCTTCTGCGAGAAGCCATGCATGACCACGACATGTCCCGCTACAGCTGCATTATTCTTGACGAAGCCCACGAACGTACCCTGGCAACTGATATCCTCATGGCTCTTCTCAAGCAGATTGCCAGCCGTCGAGCCGACCTGAAGATTATTGTCATGTCCGCTACGCTTGATGCGCAAAAATTCCAAAAGTATTTCAACGATGCTCCGCTCTTGGCTGTCCCCGGACGAACATTTCCTGTCGAGATTTTCTACACGCCTGAGCCGGAGAAGGACTACGTCGAGGCTGCGATCCGGACCGTGTTGCAGATCCATGCCTCGGAGGGCGAGGGCGATATCCTACTCTTCTTGACTGGAGAGGACGAGATCGAAGATGCCTGCCGCAAGATCAGTCTGGAAGCAGACGAGCTGCAGCGGGAGGTGGACGCCGGCCCCATCGCCGTCTACCCGCTGTACGGCACTCTGCCGCCTCATCAGCAACAACGCATCTTTGATAAGGCGCCGCCAGCCCTGCGAAAGGGTGGTCGTCCAGGCCGTAAAGTTGTGGTGTCGACCAACATTGCCGAAACGTCCTTGACCATTGACGGCATCGTGTACGTTGTGGACCCCGGATTCAGCAAGCAAAAGATTTACAACCCGCGAATCCGAGTGGAGTCGCTGCTCGTGTCTCCCATTTCCAAGGCCTCGGCCTCCCAGCGCGCCGGTCGTGCCGGTCGTACCAAGCCCGGAAAATGCTTTCGGTTGTACACCGAGAAGGCGTTCAAGAAGGAACTCATCGAACAGACGTACCCTGAAATTCTGCGATCCAATCTTGCCAACACGGTGCTTGAGCTCAAGAAACTAGGTGTGGAGGATCTTGTGCACTTTGATCTCATGGACCCTCCCGCACCTGAGACCATGATGAGAGCGCTCGAGGAACTCAACTACCTCGCTTGTCTCGACGATGATGGCGAGCTCACGACGCTGGGAAGCCTGGCCTCCGAGTTTCCTCTCGACCCTTCACTGGCCGTCATGCTGATCTCCTCACCCGAGTTCTACTGCTCCAACGAGATGCTCTCCATCACGTCGCTCCTCTCCGTGCCTCAGATCTTCACGCGCCCCGCCAACAACCGCAAGCGCGCAGATGAGATGAAATCGCACTTCAGCCACCCGGACGGAGACCATCTCACCCTCCTCAACGCCTACCACGCCTTTAAGGGCCAGGCTACCTCTGATCCGAACGGCGTGAAGCAGTGGTGTCACGACCACTTCCTCTCCTACCGCCACCTGTCCAGCGCAGACAGCGTTCGGGCCCAACTCAAGCGCATCATGGAAACGCACAGTCTGGACCTCGTCTCCACGCCCTTTGAGGACAAGAATTACTACACCAACATTCGCAGGGCTCTCCTCTCCGGCTTCTTCATGCAAGTCGCCATGAAGGAGAGTTCGGGAAAGGTTTACCGCACCGTCAAGGATGACCAGGCCGTCATGATCCATCCGTCCACTGTGCTGCGAACCGATTTTGATTGGGTTCTGTATAATGAATTTGTGCTCACTTCGAAGCAGTACATTCGTACATGTACTGCTATTCGACCAGAGTGGTTACTGGTAAGTGAAAGAAATGTGGGAGAAGAAGAAGAAGAAAAATGTACCACACTACGTGTATCTCTTTCTTTGTCTCTCTGTAAGCTCCTTTCGGGGGCTTCCTTGGAGAGCTTGCTGCCAGATTCTTTTTTTTATTCCCCACATAGTACTCTTCATCATCTTTCTCCCATACACCAACATATCAAGTCTCTTCATGTGCTGACCGAGTTTTTTTTTTTTTCCCTTGCCTTGTTTACAGGAAATTGCACCAGTCTACTACGACCTCGATACTTTTGAGCCAGGAGAAGTGAAGAGATCTCTCACCAGAGCTGCCGAAAAGAAGCGAAGAAAGGAAGCCATGAAAGCTGGGCGATGAATAGGAATTGCCCATAATGATTTTTTTTTTGTTTATTTTCTTTTTTTTGTTTCATTTTGTTTTTTTTTTACTTATTTTTTAGTTCAACTACTCAAGCCATTGCGATGCCTTTCTCATTTTTCGTCAAGACACGCGAGATTTGATTCGAACGGGAGGAAGCGAGGAAAGAGAATGATTCTCCCACCGATCTGGATATGAATCCCAAGATTGATCGCGAGGGTCGTCCCATCCGCTTGAACCGGTTCTCTTGCGTTTATGCAAATAACGACTGTTCTATAAAGTACACGGCCAGGTGTGGAGCCTATGAAAGAGTCCCCTTTTTTGGGGGGGGGGGACCTCGGACGGTGAGGAGGACGATGTTGATGGCTCAAAGCCTACCGCGTCGTTCACAGCACAATGTGTTTTATTGGTGTGTTATCTCGGAGTCGGATTAAAACGTAGACTCACTGTAATGGTTTACTTTTCTTTCCTCTTTTTTCTCGCGGAATCCCGTTTCGAGCCAGTGCGAGAGGGGAAGCAAAGGAACAAGAAGAAGGGGAAGTATAAAATAGAGTCAGGTGTCGCCTGTGTGAAAAGACAACATGTACATATATACATCACGATACTTACATACATGCTACATGCATACATGATGCCAACGGGGGGGAGGGGCGTTTTGCGTCCAGGACCAAATAGGCGGGTATCTAGGAACCTAGAAAATAGCAGATAGGGTACATCGCCCAACACGAGATGAGAAGCGCTCTGCATAATGCGAGCTGCAGCCAGCAACGGGGACGACAGGCAACGGTTGGAGAATTGTAATCCCCTGGCATTGACATGGGGGGATGGCAGAACGTCGTAGACTCTTCTTCTTTTATGGCAAAGCTGTTATAGATCCCTGGGCATACACCATGGCACGGGTTGATTCCGGTTGGTCTTCGGATGCATATATGTATGTACATAGTATACTTTGTATGAGTTTGCGGCCAGGATCAATGGCTCGGCCCGTGTTGCAATATCGGCTTCGGAGATCCAGACTCACCTTGTTCGTGTGACGTGCATGAGTACTAGACATGCACCATCGTAGCACCACTACACCCGCATACAAATCGGGAGGGGGGTAGAGAGGAACAGTTGGGCTTATTGTTCCACAGCCGTTGCTTTGAAAAGAGAGAGAAAAGGGTTTCTTTGCGGCAATGGCGTTGTCACATCATGCGCGCATGCAGTTATATGAATATGCATGTACGTATGTGTATATTTAGTATATTTTATGTATGTATTACATGCACATAGGTAATTCGTGTTTGCTTTCTGTGCTTGCCCCTTTTGTGTGTGTGTGTGTGTGTGTGTTCGGGGAGAAGGGATTTTGAAGCCAGCTCTCCATCTTGCTCTGTCGCGTTCAGACAACAAGAGCCGAGCAGACTGCGTCGGGCGATCTAGCGAGGATAATGAAATCTTGCGTGTGCGCGCGTGTTGTGCCAGATTGAACATCGGCCATGCCTCGTGAATAATGCTCGAATAAGTCCCTCCGATAAAGCTTACCGTCTCTTGAATGCGCAGGTAGATACTCGCCGGCAAATCTGAAATGTACGCTGCTCACTTTGGCAATCGTGATCCCTGGAAGAGAAAATGACGAGAAACAAAAAGAGGATGCGTGGGGGGCGGGAGGCTCCCGACGACGGAAAAAATAAATCGTTAAATAGAAGAAAACAGAAATATCGAAGGAGGCGTGGGGCAGGGAAATCCCTTTCCTCCCCCTTTCCTCAGCAGCGAATCGACATCATCAAGAAGACAACCGGCCGACCAGCCGGTTCATCCCTTTTTGCCTGAAACATCGGAAACAGACAGGCAAGAAGGAGGTGGTGGTGTGTCTGGAAATAAAACCCATGTCCAGACAACAGTGGCGGTATGCAGGCCGACCAGGGGCTAGATGCCAGACAGACAGCAATCACCTCCATCACACGACTCGAGGCGGCTCGTCTTCCGGAAGCCCGATCTGCTTCTCTTAGCGCGTAGTCTGCAGGATACAGATAGAGTAAGGGAGTCGCGAGCCGTCTGAATAGATGATTCCTCATTCCTCATCGAGGATGGCCAGTCCCTGATCCCCAGCTTTGAGGACGGAGCTGGAATGTATCTACGGCTCTGGCGAGCAGCAAACGTATTCAGTTGAGCCAGTCTTGTTGTATAAGCAGTGGTCCGAACATAACAATGGGGTTTCTTTTTTTTTTTTCTGAAGTTTCAGTAAACAGGGCTTGTAAAGAATTGGTCTTTGTTCACTGTTCTCGCGAGCGGATGCAGAAAGAGCTTCTCAAGTATATTCATCAGCTACTGGTAGCGTTTTGATGACGACCATTCTGAATGTGCCCAAATCCGGTCTTGGACGATGCTCGGCGCCGGATTTTGATTCACCGCAAAGGTTTGTATCGGGCTAAGAGGGCTGGCTGGCTGGCTTTTTGTTAAGACATTCTTGGAACATCTGACAGGGACTGTCAAGTCGTGGTGGTTTGTTTTGCTCATTATGTTTTCCATATAGCTTACCTGTTTTCTTTTGCTTTCTTCTTTTTAAGGCCCAAGGAGCGATACTTCCTCACCCTCACGATTCAACCGCAAGGCGGTCCAAGGAATCATTTTTATCCATTGGAAAACGTTTTTAATATGATTGCGCCAACCTCGCTTCCTTCCAAAGAGTTCGAGCTTGAGACTGGCGTATGGTGGCTGATTCGGGGCTCAAATCAACGTCCGCGAGAACCAAGACGAGCAAGTACAATGAAGCGTACATGGTGACGAGAAACGAACGATAGTGCAAACTGGATTATATTCGCCTGCTGTCTTGAGGACGCAGTATCCGCATGCACATGTCAGTTGTGGTTTTAGATGACACTCGCGTCAGGTTGGTTCTTCTTCCTGGGAAGAAACTCGTCCAAAGGGATCCAAGAAGTTCGCAGCTGAATCGTCTCACATTATTGTGTACCTATGCATGTCGTGCCAACAATGTGCTCTATGTAGGTCGCGGCTTACAAAGCTGCGCGCTGTTCTGGAGAGCTTTCTGAGGTTAACACGGATACCCGAATCCGAGTAGTTGCAGGCGCCTCCCCAAACCCGCTTCGTCTCCCCATCAAGAGTCCTCAGCGTCCTGGACCGTTTCAACCTATGATGATGGGGTGCGGACTGGGGCTAGCATACCAGTCTTGATGCTCAATTGCAGGAAGCTGAAAAAAAAATTCACTGAGAGCCTCTGAGGCCTAGGCCAGCCACTGGGCAGTGATATGCAGCCTACCAAAGTAGTCTGTATGTACGTGTCATGTCTGAGTCTCGCGTGCCTCTCCGGGTTTCTTGATTCTGCTTTGCTCCTGGCCCCTGGTGACCACGTCCAGTTGTCGCTGCTGCTGCTGTGTGGCGCTGCATGGGAATGGGGTTGCTAGACCCCATGTCCAGTCTGCAAGGTATCTGACCACATGCTCCATTCGGGGCCTCAATGAGAAACAGCCAGAGAGGGAGAGGATTTCATGATTCGGAGTCATGCTGTCTATCGGAGTACTTCCGCTAGCGTCCTTGAACCGCCGTGAAGTGCTTCGCGACGTTCGTTATGGTTCGAACTGTCAAGGGCCGAACCGTACACCAGGCGTGGTGCCAATCTGAAAGGGTCTGGGTTTTTTTTCGATATGTGCGTATGCAAGTACATACACACAGAATCGCGTTGTCTTATGTGGCGCTGTAGTTGAGCGTTACTTTTTTGCTTGAACCATCTTCATCATAGGACTGTTCCATGACTTAACATGAATTGAGCAATCCATGTGCCACGTGGGAGAGGAAACGTCTTTGACTATGCACGAAGCAGCTTTGACGAACGAATCGAAGTCGGAGCCAAGAAGTGGTGTGCTCGAACATTATCCCTGGTCGGTACTTTTCTAATTGGCCCGACAAGCGACCCGACCCGGTCCGTACATGATCAGATCCTTGTTCTGCTGATGCGAAACGTGAACAATTTGTCTTAGTCTGCGAATTGTATGTGTAGTCAGAGCGGAATGATGGGGAAAGAGTAGAAAATAAAGAAGAAAAACGAAACGAAACGCGAGGGGAAATAAAAATGAAAACAACGACAATAATAAAGCAACCCCTAAATTGATGGATAATCAGAAATAAGCAGATGAGGATTAGCACGAGAACCAACATTTCTCTGTTGTCTTCTCACTATTTCGCGTAGCCAACGTCTGTCCGCAGTAGGCATTATCATCTATCACGCTGCTGGGCTGTCCTTTATTACCAGCAGCACAAGATCTTTCTTTTACCCCTGATGGCCCCGATGGAGTGACTTTCGGCAGTGCGGTAAGTCCTGGCTGCGAGGCAAAGCCCTTTTTTTTTGGCATCATTCACCCAATCGGCACCCTTGTTCGCAAATCGCCCTCATAAGCACCCGTCGTGCTAGTAAAACGTGGTGGTTCGTACAACAATGTGCAGCATATACTTTTGGCACATTAGAGGATGATATACCCTTGGCTGACCCATTCTCATCCTTCTATTCCTCATTCTGGGGTGCGAACCGATTCCATCTTTCATACCATCAAGCTTCCGAGGTTGAAGCCATCCTGGCTACTCTGAACTTTCACTTTCTACGGAAACAACCGCGTTGATCCGTCTTGTTGGGTGCAAGAATACCAAGATACTATATTTTTTTAAAAAGAAAAATCTTTTTTATTCTTTTGCCCTTAGACATGGTCTCCGAGTTAGGAGACGCCCGCGACTGCAAATGGTATATAAATGTTGACCGCGACCTGCTCGAGATAACCGTCACTCGACTTGGTGATGTTAGTCCATTACAAGTGACAACCCTCCGTCTCAGTTAGTAACGAGTACATTCTTCTTATTGCAATTCTTCAAAGAACAAGAAAAAAATTTCCCTTTCTGTTTCCGCACGTACCAAATTCTTTTTGTTCCAGAGACACCACATCAACTCATCATGTCTGGGGGTTTCTACAAGTATCGATGCAAGAATTTTTACACGCACAACTGCCAAAACTGGGTGTGGGTAAACAATGCTCCTTGCGCAACTTGTCTTGTAAGTCGTTCAAGCTCATCCTTACAGGACTGTCTGAAGGCTTCGCTCTCCGGTTGTATTACTGACAGCTTAATGGCAGGCGGAAGGACGAGATGACGAGCAGGCAACAGGTCCTGTTTCTATGATGAGTCGAGATATCAGCGTGCCCTGCCTACAGAATGGCATCTTGCAATACACACTCATTGAATTTGTGGCACCGACGGAGCCCGGCGATTGCTGGACGCTGAAAGATAAGGCTGCTCGACCTCCTCCTGCTCTTCCAGTCACCAGTGCCATGCCTGCATCACTCAGTCTATTATCGGTTGGATATGGAGCACAGCCGTCGGAGCGCGATAGCCAGATTCTGCCACATAGTCAGAACATGACGAATTATGGTCATGCCATGGCATTGAGATGATTGCGGGGTCACGCAAGACACCGAGTATCTGGTCGTCTCAATTTCGGCGTTTTTTTTTTTTTTGACTCAGGCGGTCCTCATCGGGCCGTAGTGACGTGCTTTCTTTTTTCCTTTACCAACGTCGGGGGAAATCATACAGGCCAACTTGACACAAATGACGAGTCGCACTGTTTGTTTCAGGAAGGATCATCAGGTTGACATCGAGCGGTGGGCAAGGCCCTGTACAGACCCATGGAGTTTTCTGTTGAGTTTTTTTTTTTTATTTTTTTAGTTTTTTTTTATGTTTTCAGGGCTCAGCATGCATGGCGAACATGGGGATGTCGATTCTTTATCGACCACGAATCGGATATTAGTCCGGTGGATTTCCATCCAGATATTGCACGGGGGGTCGCAACTAATGAACAGGATTGATTAGTTTTCAATAACAAGGAGAAACCCTCGTAAAACGTACATAGACATATATTTACAACAGGCGTCTTCCTACCTAATCAGTCCGTGATGAACAAGTTCCCCTCCCTGCCTTGTTCAATCATTGCGGCGGCAAAAATTCCACCGCCAGATCGCCGCCAAACTTGCGTCTCGCATCTTTTTGGGGTGCTTAGAAAATGCCGCCTCGCCACGATTTATCCCTCCGCCGGGCCGGAGTGTGCACCCGATCAATCACAACTGCGACAACTGGGGCCATACATGCCCGATTTTTTGAAAGATGCCGAGCGATAAAACAGGGGTAAGATCTCGTGCAAGCAGTGGAGGGGGGAGATTTGACTGATCAAGGCTGTCGGATGATGTTGGTTGGAAGGGGTGGGTCTCCGGTTTGTGAGTCCGGCGCCTTCTCGTGCTTTTGGTCCCGTCCCCCGGCTATTGGACAAGACCATGATAAGAAGCGTGAGGCAGATGACAAGGTTGAAGAAGATTCAGGCTTGAAATGAACATTCGAGGCACAGCATGGGCCAGACCATTTACTCTTACAAGGCCGAAGCCGTGAGTTGCCAGTGTAAATATACAATGTAAGCTTTGGACGAGGAGAAGAGCCGCTCTTGCTCTTCTCTTCTGATAGATACCTGCCGTTCAAGAGGGTCTGGGGTGTATGCACTTGCTCCTTCCTCAACGGTTCTCCCCGTCGAACCACGCGAGGTCAGGGCCCCAAATCCTATGAAAGAAAACATGGAGAGAGAACCACTTTACTCGACTCGCGGTGCGATGTGTGCGTGAAGAGTATTATCCCTCACCATTATTTTGTTTTTCATTATTTGATTGTTTTGTTTTATTTTTATTGCCATTTTTTGTTACTTGATACGTAATTACTCCGACGCATATCCATCCCACTTCGCTCCCGTTGGTAACGGTTAGACTTGTTTTGGGAGTGCATTGCATCGCATTGCATTGTGGTGTTCAACGGCAGCGGGGGAGGGACATGTGCAGTTCCGTATCGCTTCAACATGATGTACAAACAGTTGATTCTCGATTGAAGCGGTGCAAGGCACGAGACTGATTGATGAGAAGCGCATGTGCAGGCTGGTTGGTGCTTCGGAACACGGCTTGTGTAGTTCATCCGAATCAACAAGCTCCAGTCGTAACTTGTGGCAGATTGAATGCCCCGCCCCCGACACTAGACTCCACTAACGCGGGACTACATGCATGCCTTGTGTTTCTTGACAGACCTGAGACGAGTCATCAACGCCAATGTGTACATGACATGTACATACATGACATGTAGCCAGGGTGGTTTGGCCGGGAAGAAGAAGACAGAGAAGGACAAAAAAAAAAAAAAAAAAAAAAAAAAAAAAAAAAAAAAAAAAAAAAAAAAAAAAAAAGAGAGAGAGAGAGAGAGAGAGAAGAGAAGAGAAGAGAAGAGAATTTCTAAAATACTACGCAGTTCCGTCACTCGTCCTCTCCTACCTGTCCTACCCCAGAGCTATCGGAACAATTTCATCAAACTAGACCATTTGCCCACCTTTGTGTGCCATTTTTATCGGTACATGATTGGGCGGTCTACTAGAGTCTTGCCGACAACATCGCTGCTACAAGCGGAAGACAAAGCATGGCAAAGATACTCGGAGCACCAACCTGCCCGGCCGAGCTGTCCTTGTCTCCGAGACCAAGCGGAAGGCCTTGTTCCCCGAATGTCACGTTCTGCGCAACGGTACTATTGAGGCAATGCCCGTTGGATATGTCGAGCTGCATCAAATCATCCGGCACGTGGAAAAACATGTACTTCTCCTTCGGGATATCCTTGAATCCCGCCGTGTTATATGGGAACTTGTCCCCAGAGTCCGTGGAGCTCGTGTTACGCAGAAATATACAGGCCACTTGTCCGGGGTAATCTTTGTACATGGCAGGGTAGGCGGCCATGACGTCTGCATTGCTCGTGTCAGCCACGAGGATAAACCTGCGCTGGGGAAAAGTCTGGAAGATCTTGTCCAGCAAGAATCGACGGATGTGGAATGTCGCTTTCGTGTCGGAAAAGTTGAGTGGCCTGGTATCGAAGGAGCCCAGGGGATACGTCTTGTAAATAAAGTCCATGTACGTTCTGGTGGCCTGTTCGGGAGTTGTGGTGAGGTAGTGGAAGTGCATATTCTGGAGAGAGGTAGACCAGTTGGCGTATATCTGAGGCATGTTCATCCAAGGCGTCAAGGGGCGAACAAAGGTGTTTAGGATACCCTCCTTTGGTTGATAAATCTTGGTGATCCGAAGAATGTCGTCAATGTCCGATATAATGGTTATACCCCTGGGAGGCACCAGGTAGGCCGTGGCATTTCCAGAGTTGGTGCCTTGTGCATACATGTTGAGAGTTTGAATCTGAGATGTCTCATTTCCCGGTTTCATGAACCCTCCGTTGGGTCCTGTCGTGTTTTGAAGGTGCACAAATTCATCAAAATCGCCCTCGATAGTTGTGTTATGACGCAGTCCGATGGTCTGTCTACCGCCTTGCTGCAATTTCAATGTCGTTAGTTAAAAAATTTTCAATCCACATTTGTAACACAATACTAAGATATGACACCCTGCGTTTTCCTTACCGCATTGATAGCTCCTGCAGTTACATTCGAGCTTATCGCAACGTCATTTACAAGGTCCATTGTCACGTTCTTGTCGCCTTGTTGGACAACGAAGATGGATCGCGTCAAGTTACGAGCTTGAGCCTTCTCCGAGTCACTCAAATCCTTGACGCTGGTTCCAATGAGAAAGACATCCGCGAGCTCATCGATCTTGTGCTGCGATATATTGGGTAGCTTGTACACATTGCCGTGAATTCGGAGATTCCAACCACTGTCGGTCCAATTTCCGTATGACCTATGTTTTTACGCACATTGGCCCTTGATTAGTATTTAGTTGGAAGGGGATAAAGAGAAAAAGACACATTGATGATGGATGGAACCATCATCAGGCTGAGAGCTACTTACGGAAGGTTCATCACTTGGGTTGGTTGGGCCGCCAGATCATTATCTGAAATACCGAGAGACTCTTTCACAGCCGTACCGGCTGGAAAGCCGTTGGCAAAGTTCAAGATGCCTGACTCAACGAATGCAGACAGTCTGCTCTCAGCATTTCCGGCCAGGCTCTTGATGTCGTCGCCTAGCCCCCGACGATCCAGAGCCAAGGCTGCCGTCGGCGCCGGAGCTCTCACGTGAAGGACATCTGCGACAGCGGGAGTTTCCTGAGCGATTGGAAGATTCTTGGGGTAAGCCCCTCCCAAAGCACTGAAGCCGACGAGGTAAACATGGTGAGCTCTCATCGTAGCGCGTCAGCTAGACATTGGAAAGCAACATCGCGGCGGTGTGCTGGGGCGCGCGTCTTCATATGAATACTACAGCTACCCGGTAGCCATTTTTTAGTGGGCCACCAAGTTGGTCTATGGGACCATGACATGGCTCCAGGCTGCAGGTTTGACACAAATCGGCCTCGTGTTGTTCCTGCAGCTTGATGACATCATGCCGCAGGAGCCAAAATGAAATGTGGTCAGGCCAAACTAATATGGTTTGGTTACATCGGTCAGAAATCAGGCTTCTCTATACCAGAAGGTCAGATCAGGGCGGGCTCTACCGCACACACTGAGCCAGGTTCTAGGACATCTGTTATTCGTTGATGTTGGGCAGACGCCAGCATTGTGATTGTCTGCGAATTGATTGAATTCCAATCCTCAACAATCCGCTTAGATTAACAATCCGCTTAGATTGATGAGACATTTGCGAGCTATTGACGTTGGCGGCTGACATCACGAGCGGGGTGCGCAGATCTTTGGATCGGGTACATTTCAAGATTACCACGAAGCTAGCTGACCTAGAATCACCGGGTACGTCAACTAAGTAAGTAACTACCTACCTACCTACCTAGGTAGGCAGATAACCTCATGCTACAAGTTTCCTGCCTTGGCGAGTCGATTGCTGCGGTAGCTCATATATCGTTTCTTGGCTGCACATATTGTTCTTATAAAAGTCAACGCTTACGTCAATCGATACCTGCAACTACTTGTTAACTCCCATCTTCTTCAAATTGAGGTTGGAAAAGGGCTAGACTTATCCCCGTAAAGATGGGGGGTTGTCCTCCTACCATTGCAGGGACGAGGACAACCAGGGCTACCTTGTCATAGTTGGGCCTGCCCTCTCAAACCAAAAGTGTGAAAATTCTTTCAAAAAGAAACCTGATTTTCGGACTTTGACACAATATGCGGATGAGAAATAGCGCTGGACGAGTACGAATCTCTGACTCCAACACGAGATGGGTCCCAAAACTAGTTCCAAAACCAACAATATTGCATGCAAAAAACGTCAAAGAGGCTCTTATTTCAGAACTCCGGTTACGCTTTGCGCCAAACAAAACTTCCGCGATGCCTTCCTTGACTCTTTCACCTGGACTTTTATTTCTCTTCATGCGATAGGCCGGAAACGCTCACGAGATATAGAACTTCTTCTGTGTGTTGTTCGCTGCCCACTAGGACTTGTTTTTGTTTCCTCTCCACTTTTTAGCTGTCGAGACAAAATAAAAGGAGGGCATTGACGCGCGGACAAAATACATCCATAAAAACCACGCTGTCGTCTCGACATCCTTCGTTTCGGAAGGAACGGCGAGGTACATGTTAAGAGACCACGAGGTCAGAATAACGTGTGACTGGCGTCTTCCGTCGTTACGATTGGACGTCGCAAGTAGGAGTTAATGGGCCTGGCCGGGCTTAATGCATGCATTACGTAGACTAGGAGTTACCCCAGTTACGGCCGCAAAGTGCAAGTCGGATTTGGAATGATCTGATTGAAGGAGGTAATGAGCCTTCGTGGAGGATATTGCAAGATCCGAGAGCACAGAAGAATCGGTAGATTTTTGTCTTATCAGTCGAGCATTTCTGTTTGAACTCATGAGCCCCTCGCTACACGTGCAATAAAAGCAGTGATTCCGACGAGGCGGGTCTCCGAGAAAGAGAATAGTTGAAATGCAACAACTGATTGTGTGTGACCTATTCTTGGCTCTGCTCGCAATATCGATCCACCTATTTGTACCCACGACGGTGGTGTACGACGGAGGTGCTTTGATAAGCCAGATCATGTTTCCAAGGCATTGACAGACTTCTTTGAGGCAGCCCCTTGTCTTTTGCCAACGTTGTGGTTCCAGTAGTCAGGCCGACGGCGCTTCAACTTGAAACTTCTCATCCAAGCGGTCAACACTTGAAGCCATGGCATCTTCCTCTCACGCACCAAGCGGTGACTGGATATCTTTGTCTCATCAGTCGACCTGTTGAAAAACACACGATGCATGCCAACTAACTTTTCAGCGAGAGGCAAGCCATCGGGTTGTTCCTAGGTGTAGAAGATGAGCAAAGCAACTTGGCCCAAGACTTGAACCAATTATTAGCTTAGGGTTAAGTTCCGAAACCCATTCCCCCAGCGAGGTCGTGTCGTCTAGTTACCGACAACGCAATACATGACAAGTCCACATGCTGCAAACAACGAGATTCTGATACAGATTCGGGTGCAGCAGGTCATGGATCAACGAGCCTGGGAGGGGGGTCTGCGATAGACATTCCTCGCGGAAAATGGGTCTCGGGAAACTGAGAGGCGGGCGACGCGAAATTGTTGAAGCTCACTTTTGGGAAAAGTATTGAGCTCGAAGAAGTGCTGTATCTCATGGGAAATGTTTCGTACAGGTATCTAGGGTTTGCCAGAGACGAGTCTCCGGCTCCGAAGAAGGAATTGAAGGGGATACAAAGGTAAGAAAAAGGACGAAGCCTGGTGGTGCTTCAAACACGTCGAGGGAACGAACATAGATGAATGGTCTAGGTTACTGAAGGAGAGCGAGCCAGAGTGTTACGGACCACTCCAACGGACCGGATTAACCTTCCACCGATTAGCGGCTTAACCAATTACATCACGCATAGCGCTCACTGCATATCTGCAGTGAGCTACGCCTCTAATCACTGCATATCTATTATAAGCTCCCTCTATAATTACTATATATTCCTTATAAGCTTAGAATAGCCTCTTTTTATATAAACTACCCTCTAGTTCTAGGTATTATAGCTAGCTAGTCTTTAATAACCTTATAATCTATTGCCTAGCCTAATTACTCTATAAATCTCTAATTAAACCTAACCTTAGCTATTATATATTAAAAACTCTTATTTAGATTTATACTATATTACTCTAAGTAATATTTAATACTATATTTACCCTAGCTTTAACTCCTACTCTAAGACCTACTCCTTATAGACCTACTACTAAGGAATTTATTATAAAAATCTAATAACTTAGTTAATATATTAAGAAGCTCTCCACTTCTTAATAGAATAAATAGGATCTAGAATATAATTTTAGACCTAAGAACCTTAGCCCTTATAATAGCACTATATCTAAGCTTTAAGGCTTTCTTATATAGCTTAAGATTTATTATTACTTTTATCTCTAAGCCCTAAGTAAGCTAGTTTAAAAGGTACTATATATAGAAGGGTATCTTAAAGGCACTGCCCTTATATAGTTTAAACCTATTATAAAAGACTACCTTAATAATAATAGTGTAAATAATAAAGAAGAAAAAATTAATACTATTTTCTCTAACTTTAGTAAGTTTAAAAAAGCTATTAAGAAAGCTTTTAGAATAGTTAATAAGAGCTAAGCCACTGTTTAGTAAATAGATAAACTTAGGTAATAGGGATCTATAGTGAATTATACTACTAAATTCTAATAACTTACCTTTTAACTTAACTAAAATAATAAACCTTTAATATCTATATTTTATAAAGAACTTAAAGAAGAGATAAAGAATAAACTTTTTAAGAAAGATATACTTAAAACCTTAGCTAATTATATAGCTATAGCTATTAGAATTAATAATAGATAGTATTAGTAATATATATAGAAAAAGGGGAAAGATACCTAGAATATATAAAAGAAAAAGTATACTACTAATTATACTAATTAAGGATAATAATAATAAGAGCTAATAGTATATATATATACTGCTAATCTAGGAAGAATAGACCTTAATATTATATAAAAACCTAAGAAAACCTAGAAATACTATAATTATAGTAAATTTAGTTACCTTACCTAAGAATATAGGAAACCTAAAAAGAAATAGAAATTAGTGCTAGAAGATAAATAGCTTAACTCTATAGAATAAAAACTAATGCCTAAAGGATAATAACCTAATATTCTTAGAAAAGATTATAAATAACTAAACTAAATAATATATTTTAATAATAATTATATAGCTTACCTTAGTAATAAAAAGGGAAGTAGCTAGTATCCTAAGGCTCTAAAGAAATATACTCTTACTATTATAGATAATAGAATTATACTAGTGTATATTATAGAACCCCTCCTTAAATAAGTATAATGTATATAATACTATAAGTTAACTAATAATAAAGAAATAGGTAACTATATTTATATTTATATAGTAGGGTTTATAGAAGCCTTAAAATATAGATAGTAGCTTAAGGGGTGTAAAAATAACGATCTATATATCTCTCTATAAGACCTTAATTATATGTAAATCTTATAGGCATTGTGTGCCTATATTACCTATAAAATATATATATTAGGAAAAGTAAGATAAGGCATTTATCTTATTAGAATTAAGGGAATCCCTATTAATATACTATATCTTAGGGATAAGCTATATAAATAGAAATTAAAATAGTAGTATTCTTAGAAAATAGTCTTCCTTATTTCTAATAAAAAAACACTAATAAACTGCTAAATAACTCTTTTTCTAGACTAACTATATAATACTAGTATATATTAGCTATATATATTTAAAAAAGTAATATAATAGATAAACTTCCTAAAAACTAGAATAACCCCTAAGTTTAAAGGCTATAATAGAATTACACTACTATATAACTTAGTGAACTATTAATAATGCCCTATTCTACACTGCCCTAAATATCTATTTAATAAAGCAGCTAACTAGCATTACCTTAGTCCCTATACCTAATAAAATAAACCCTAGTGTGGATAGAAATACGCTATTAACTGCAATAAGTCTAATTATATATAATACTATAATAAGAAAGTATATATTTAATAATAATTTTAATACCTTTATGCTAAAGAATACTTTAAGAAATTAGTAAAAGGTAATAAGTACTATAAATAATACTTTATAATTTAATAATAGATTAAGGAAGAAGATCCTAGAATTTTAAGGGAAGTATTAACCTTAGTAACCCCTAAGAAAGTTATAAAAAATAAGGAATGTTAACTATAATAGGGCTATAGCGTAACTTAGAAAAGAAACTAATAACTCTATATACTACTAATAGCAGTTAGAGTAGTAAAATAGTATTAAAAGCTAAGATTATAGGATATTACGTTAATGCCTTAGTAGATAGTGGTATAATAAGCAATTATATCTTACCTAAAGTTATTAATTATTACTAACTTCTATAGTAAAAGAAATAAGTCCTATATATATTATATAATATTAAAGGAACTATATTTAACTATAATAATAATATAATTAATATAGAGCTTAATATTAGCGTTAAATTCTCTAAGCAAATAAAAGTTATTACCTTTAATATAATAGATATATTAGATTATAATCTTATTCTAGGATATCTATAGCTATAGAAGAGCAACCTAATAATTAACTAAAGGACTAGCTACCTATAATAGAATGAGATTATAGGCTAATAGCATTAGGGGATCTTAGAAGTATAAGCAAGGCTTTATAATAACTTAATAACGTTAAAATGTAAGTTAAAAACTAAGGTATTAACTAGGAAAGGAATACTATTAGGAATAAACTATAAGATTTAACATATAGTATATAAGAAAATCTAGAAGGTTATTGCTACCTTATAGAAGGACCTTATATATCTAGATAATATACTAGGGAAGCTTTTAGTAACTACTAAGAACCTTAAAGAATATAAAGAATAAATAAAATATATTTTAAAGAAATACTAGAAATATAAGGAACTTTTCTAGGAAGAGCTTAAGATAGGACTTCTATAATGTAGTAAGTGGGATTATAAGATAGTGCTTAAGGATAGAACCTTAACTACTTTTTATAAGATCTATAACCTTAATAAAAAGCAACTTTAGGCGTTAAGGGAATATCTTAATAAAATGCTAGCTAAAGGATATATTTATATATTAACCTTAGAAGCTAGATATTTTATAATGTTTATACCTAAGAAAAACGGTAAATTATAACTTATTATAGACTATTAATAACTTAATAATATTACTATTAAAGACTGCACACTGCTCCTATTAATATCTAAACTTTGCAATAGGCTATATAAAAAGAAATGGTTTATAGCACTTAATCTTAAAGGAGTATATAATTTAATATATATAAAATATAGGGATAAGTAGAAAATAGCGTTTTAAACTAAATTTAAATTGTTTAAATACTTAGTAATGCCTTTTAGGCTTACTAATGCCCCTACTATATTCTAATAGATAATTAATAATGTTCTAAGGGAATATCTTAATATCTTTATAGTGGCCTATCTTAATAATATTTTAATCTTCTCTAATACACTTAAGGAATATAAAGCATATATATATAAGGTATTATAACTACTCTAGAATGCTAATCTCCTTATAGAACCTAAAAAGAGTAAGTTCTATATCTAAGAAGTTAACTTCTTAGGATATACTATTTAACTAGGAGAGATTAGGATAAAATAATTAAAAATTAACTCTATAAAGGATTAGCTATAACCTAAGATAGTTAAAGAGGTATAAAGCTTTATTAGGTTTGCTAACTATTACTAATAATTTATTAAGGATTTTAGGTAAATTATAATACCTCTCTATAACCTTATAAAGAATAGTGCTACCTAGAAATAGGATAATTAAATATAATAAGCCTTTAATTAGATTAAAAACGCTATATTAATAGAACTAGTGCTTATTATATTTAACCCTTAAAAACCTATTAAACTAGAAATTAATGCCTTTAGATTTATATTAGGGGTATAAATTAGTTAATATAATAAAGAAGGGAAGTTATACCTTATTACCTTCTATTCTAAAAAATTATATAGTATAGAACTTAATTATCTAATCTATAATAAAGAATTCCTTACTATTATTAATGCCTTTAAGGAATTTTAACACTATTTTCTTAGAAATTACTATAGGATTAAGGTATATATAGATTATAAAAACATTGCCTATTTTTCTATAATATAATAGTTAAATGCCTGCTAAGTGTGTTAGGTAGAATATCTCTTAGAATTTAATTATAAAATAATCTATAGGAAGGGATCTAAGAATAGTAAAGCTAACGCCCTAAGTTAATAAATTAACTATAATAAGGGAATACTATTAGAATTAGGATAACTTCTTAAAACAAAACCTAATAGTAGCCTATAATAATAATTAATTAATATAATGCTATATATTAAAGCAAAACACCTAGTATATAATAATATCCTAGAATAGATAAAAGAGTATAAGGATAACTTATTAGATAAATACACTCTTAAATATTCTACTATACTAATATATAAAGGAAAAATCTAGGTTCTAGAGCTACTATAGAAGAAAGCTATTAAAATACTATATAAATATCCTATATTTAGCTACTAAGGAATCTAAAGAACTAAGAATAAAATATAATAAACCTTTAACTTCCTAGGAATTAAAGAAGTAGTCTATAAAGTAGTAACTTCTTATGCCTAATATGCCTATAGTAAGGCTATACGCTATAAGCTATATAGAGAACTAAAGCTACTGTAAGTTATATAACTTTTATAGGAATCTATTACTTTTAATTATATTACTAAATTACTACTATTAAAGGAATTTATAACTAATATAAAGTATAATAGTATTTTTATAGTAATAGACTACTTAATAAAGTATAGATACTTCCTTCTATATAAGAAATCTAGTAATACTAAGGAACTTATATATATTTTCCTCTAGATAATTGCTAGTAACTATAGACTACTAAAGGAAATTATCTTAAACTAAGGCACTATATTTACTTTAAAATTTTAGTAAACCTTAATAGCTTAACTTAGTACTAAGCATTAACTTAGTACTATGTATTATTTATAAACTAATAGATAGACTAAATGCTTAAATTTAATACTAGAATAGTATTTATAATGCTATATAAATTATAAATAAGATAATTAGGTAATATAGCTACTTATAGTATAACTTACTTATAATAGCGCTATAGCTAAGTCTATAGGGTTATTACTATATTACACTAACTATAGATATAATTCTAAGATATTCTAAACCCTATTAGAAGGACTTAATGTAGAAAAAGCTATACTATTAGTGGAATAGCTAAAAAGGCTATATAAGTAAATAAAATAGGAACTAGAATTTATATAAAAATAAATAGTAAAGTATTATAATTAGAAGAAAGAGAAGGGACTAACCTTAAGAGAAGGAAGTATAGTATACCTCTTATAGAGATATATTAAGACTATATAGCCTAGTAATAAGCTAAATTATAAGAAATTAGGACCTTTTAAGGTTAAGAAGAAAGTCTCTAATATTAACTATAAGCTTTTACTGCCTCTAACTATAAAAATATACCCTATTTTCTATATCTTACTCCTAGAAAAAGCACTAACTAGAATCTAAGCCTTAAGGAACTAATAATTTAAGATTAAGGATAAATATAAGTATAAGCTTAAGAAAATCCTAGGATTTAGATATATAAATAAGGGACCTAAGTACCTTATTAAATAGAAAGGATATAGACATAGAGACTATATATAGAAACCTATAAATAATCTCTTTTATTATAATAAGGAAATTACTAGATTTTATAATAAAAATATTAATCTAATTAAACCTATAACTAAAAACTATCTATTAGCTCTAAAGGTAAAAATATTATAAAAATAGCATAAATAATGTAATACTATAAAGAAAAAGGCTTAATAGAAAATATCTTAGTAGAAAAAGCCTCTTAGTTAATAGTATTTAATATAAAAGAACTTTTAACTATTAGGGCTAAAGCTAGTATAGTTTATTCTTAAGCCTTAAGCTTATTAATAGACTAAAGTTCTAAATATACTATTATATTACCCTTATAAAGTAATAATTATTTTTAGTAATAAAGATACTCTAGGTAATTTAGCAACTCCTTAATATCTACCTATGCCTTATATAAGACTTCTTATCTTATAGCTAATAACTCTTTTACTAACTCCTTCTCCTTACTTAAATGTTTAGACTTAATAATAATATAATTTACTACTATATATTAGCTAACTAATAAAAAAAATATATAAGTAAATAACTTATAAGAGCTAAATATAGCACTAAATACATTATAAGGCTGCCTATAGTAGATATATTTACTACACTTTATAGAATATTTAACTATTCTATATTATAGCCTTTAAGAAAAATAGAATAAATATAGCATTATATTATAACTATACTTATTAATATAAGTATATAGATTATTATAATAATAGGATATAATAAATTAAGTAGTAAATCTATATAGTTAATTAGGGGGATTAGATATAGTAGCTTTTAATAAATAGGAAGTTAGGAATAGAAAAGAAAAAAAGAAAGAATACTTATAAGAGAAAGACTATAAAGCTATATAAAAGTAGCTGCTTAAGGCTATATAAAATAGGTCTTTAGGGATAAAAGACCTTAGAAGAGGGGGGAATATATTATAAACCACTCTAATAGACTAGATTAACCTTTTACTAATTAGTAGCTTAACTAATTATATTATATATAGCGCTTACTATATATCTATAGTAAGCTATGCCTCTAATCACCGCATATCTATTATAAGCTCCCTCTGCAATTACTGCATATTCCTTATGAGCTTAGAATAGCCTCTTTTTATATAAACTGCCCTCTAGTCCTAGGTATTATAGCTAGCCAGTCTTCAATAACCTTATAATCTGTTGCCCAGCCTGATTGCCCCGTAAATCTCCGATCAAACCCGACCTCAGCCGTCACACAGAGTCGGAGCTGTTGTGGGGCCGTCGCGACGCGAGAACAGGTGACACGGTCGGTCGTGCCAAGACTGATGCCACGTCAAGGGCAAAAGTCCGGGCATGGTGTCTAGGCCGTTTTCAGAAAGTGTCTTGACACTGTGTCCGGCTTTGAAGTCTGATTATTGAACGTCCGTCAAGCCGCCTGCGGCATCCTTGATGGCTTCAGTTCTCGACATCAATCGCTTGAATAGGCCAACCAAATGACGGAGTCAGCTCGTCAAAACAGCGCGCCTCCGAAAATAATTGGAGAGATTGTAGCAGCGGGGAAGGCAGCATTTGACCCATCAGAGGCGCCTCAAGTCCGAGACCCAGCATTTCAAGCATACCAGAAGCTCATCGCTAGGTACGGCCATCTCGGGCTTGAGATATGTGATACAAGATTCTGACAGCGAAGCATAGTACCAAAACATGGACTCTTCTCGCAGCACTGAACTCTTTGATAAAGCCGAATATACTGCCCCCATGGCTGAGGGACCCATTGTTGCAAGATCTTACCCGCCTGCCTCTGAGGCCTGATGGCGTCCGCGGAACCATGGAATTTGTGTTTTCCGTCCATCCGAGTACCCAAGATGTCACAGCACCTTCCCAACGGCCGCAAAAGTCTGGAGCAAACATCACCCATGAGGCTGTAGCCGTGGCGACTAGACTGTTGTCCACTGTACCGGCTTCAATGAGCCCCGCGGAATGGTATGATGGCATAGCTCCTCAAATCTTCGCCCTCTTTGACGGCGATGCGGGCGAGGATCTTGCCAAAACTGCAGCGCAGATAGTTGGCTTTGGTATATTGGGAAAGAAACAGATGGGCGCCCCAGGTAAGGGACTTTCGTCCATCGCGCGTCCTCTGACGAAGACATGAAGCTGAGAGCCTGGCCATAGGAGCAGCAGGATGGAATGCGTTTGTCCGGCCATTACTCGAGCCAATCAACCACTCGCTACGAAACATGCGAAACCGAGGTGCGCCCGGTGAGGTAAGCGACGAGATTGTTGATCTTGGTCGGCACAAGATTCTAGTCTCCGACTGCCAGCTCGCCGCGGCTGTGAGACGGCTCAAAGTCCTCATATTGTCGAACCCGTCCCCAGGTCTGTGTCGGCGAGTCTTGAACCCAGTCATACTACAACTATGGGCACTTGCTTCGGTGCCTAACCCGACAGAACCCATCGCACAGAAATATTGTATCCTGGCAGAAACCCTTTTACATACGTACTTGACGCTGTTTGGTAGAACGGACACCATAAGTCCTCTCATACAAGACATTCTGTGCGAGGGACCTTCACGTGGCTCAGAGCGCACTTGGCGATTCCGGACCGACGGCCACTCGAAAATCGACGTTGAGACAGTATTGAACCCAACGATAGAAATCGGTTTGCTGCAGATCGAATGCAAAGCTGAGAAGCTGGTGAAGCTTGTTATAGGTTCTTGTTCCAACGAGGAGATATCAGCTTTGTTCCTTACTTTATTAAACAATTGGATCCAGTCTATGAAACAACAACGAGAAAATCAAACCAGTATTAAAACGACGCTCGCCGAGAACAAGCAGGAAGACTCTCCAGTTCAGAAGCTTGCTGAGCTATCAATCCTGCAGAAGTTGATGGAGATGGCACCAAATAAACTGGTCAGTCACTTTGATCAACTCATGGGGATCGTATGCCAGGTGCTGCGAGGAAATGAGCAAATTGCTCTTGGAGATGATGTCATGGCTGTTGTACTTAGTCTGCTGAATGTGGTAGTCACCTCCACGAGCTTCAAACGATCAGATTTTCAGCCTCGAGACATGGATGTCATTGAATCGTCGCTTCGAAGACTTGGCCGTGGTGGAAGCAGTGATGTGTCAGCCACAGCCAGAAACCTGGCCATGCTGCTGGAATATCGGGACCAGGTTGATCAACCCTCCTACGGCAAGCAACCGTCTACTTCCGCTCCGTCAAGTCGCCAGATAGAAGACAGGAAAACCTACAGCCTTGCGATGAACTACATCACCGGCGATAGAGACAATCCGCCGCCTGTCGTGTCAGAAGGGCTTGACATGCTATCGACCTTGATTGCCGCCGAAAGCCCCATTCTGGACATCACGTCCGTCACGGTTCTCATGTCAAACCTACTCCGAGAAAACGAGGACTACATCAACTTACGAGTCATCAAGATATTCACGCAGCTGGCGAACAAACATCCCAAATCAACAGTGCAGGAGCTTGTCGAGAATTACCTAGATGCGCAAGAACATTTCACCACGGACACTCGGCTACGATTTGGAGAAGCACTCGTACAAGTCATCGAGCGTCTTGGCGAGACATTTTCTGGCGATCTAGCCCTGCACACGGGGGAAACGATCCTGTCCATCGCGGGTAGGCGCGGTCACAGGCCAAAAACGCAGGCCAGGCAAGCTCGCGAAGAGAGACTGGCTAGGCTGAAAAAGGAAAAGGCGGCGCGAGAGGAAGGAGACGGCGACGATAGCCTCGACGAAGAATTGGATGAGGACACGACGGAGGCGGATAGTGCGAGCAACGAAATACTCAGGCAAATCATTGAGGGGTGGGAAAGCAAACGCGGAAGCGAAGACATTCGCATGCGGACGTCTGCACTTTCCATTTTTGGGGCAACGCTCGAAGTGAACATTGCAGGCATTGGTCCGACGCTCGTATCCAACGCAGTTGACCTCTGCGTTAATGTCCTGACCGTGGAGCGAGACGTGGAATACGGGATTCTTCGCCGCGCAGCCATCTTGGTCATTCTGGGGTTCGTGCGCGCCTTGCACCAGTCCAGGCAATCTGGTCGTTCGCTCGGCTTTGGCCTGACATTGTCGAGCCACGAAGATATCCAGCGAACACTCGAGTACGTCGCAGAGACGGACAATGATGGGCTCGTGCAGCAGCACGCCCGCGATGTCGTGGAGAGCCTGCAGAATTGGCACATTGGGAACTTGTTGTCCCGGCAGCAGCAGCAAGGGCCTGAGACGATGGCTGGAGGGTCAATAAACCTACGCCATTTGGCAGGGCTGAGGGTGAACTCGGGGGAAAGCACCGTCCTTGACCCGTCTGGCCGAATGAGGCGCAGGATCGAAGAGATTGAATGAGTTACATATAGCCGGTTGTAGAGCTAGTATTCCTGTCTTGTTTCATGTCTTTGGATCAATCTCTTTTTCTTCTTCTTCTGCTTCTTTTTTCTTGGAAACAAAGCTGATTGGCAAATGTATGGGGAAATGATACCTTGTGGACATATTTGAATTATCCTTCGTCAATCGCACAATGTACATACATACATATGTATGTTTCTACATCTGGGCTGGCCGTCATCCCATGTTCCATCGGACGGGCTGCTAATCTGATGAATTTCATGCAGACTCTCCCATTACTAACCTAACATAACAGGGGTATGTGGACAAGGGTTATTCGGATGCACATCATCTAATTGTGTTTCGCGGACAGGGGCAAATTATATGACCTGACCTTGGCATAAGAAATATTTTTCAAACAATCATACATAATAAAAAAAAAACAGAAAAGAAAGGAGCAAAAAGGAAAAGTGGGAGGGGGGAGAAGGAAAGGGTTTGAAGAGAAATACAGGGAAGATGTTACATGTCCCATGCAACTCAGATCTCCTGCACATTGTAAATGTAGACCGCGCAATGCAATGTGTTGGCCGTCCCCGGTCTTGATGTGCATATTTCACGTGGGGTCGAAAACCGGTTGCGACGCAAGTCTGGTTAGGTGACAACATCGCGACACGTTGTCTGACAGAACGGTGCATTTTTAACTACGAGTCAACTGTATTGTGTGTGGCGTCGGTAAGCACATGTAAGGGGTAATCAGAGAGACAGGAGTGAACGAATATTCGTGTATCGCCGAGGAAGTTGATCAGATAACATGTCAGTTGCGCCGTGATCTTGCCGCAGTGGCCCTCGTCAACCATGAGGCCGACAAAGAATGAAAATCCGGTTTATTCTTACTGCTGTGCGTGGCTGGCTCAAGTCAAGGCCTTGAAACGTCGATTCTTGACTGTGGAACTTGACGATTGACCATCAGCGGACAGGACTTGCTCCAGAGCGATTGATGATGATATCGTTCATCCTGCGACCGGCAGGTGGGTCATGTCGGCCAGTGGGTGTGGGTGTGCATAAAAAAATAAAAATAAAAAGCGAAAAGGCTGGTGGAGGCACGATGCAAGAGCGTGGAGAGGTTGCGCCTTCATTTTATCACTGGTGTTTGACAGAGAATCCGTCCGTACGCCGGAGGTTGCTCAGTAATAATAAAACAAAACAATGCGCTTCTGATCCGAACTGGTGGTGCTCAGCAAGGTTCAGCAAGCGACCGAGTCGGTGGCGGTTTCAGCGTGTCAAAAAGACAACGTGGTTGGCCAGCTGAACAATCTCTGCCGGGTGCCTTGCGAGGTGCTTGGGCGAGGATAACGAAGACAATGGGCGAAGGCGACCGGGACAGATGAAAGACGATGCCGTCCTCGACCGAGTGTGGGCTCGTGGGTCATTTACGGATAATAGCGATCTCGCGTCATCTGAAGAGGCGATTGACATCTGGACGGAAATCTTAGCGCACTCTACTCTTCGGCGATTCCAGCGCTCAGACAATAATGCCCTCCCACGAATCGTGGCTTCTAAATCTTAACCAAAACTCCAGCCCGGAAATACGTGGTCTTGAGCACTAGCCCAGCATGCCGTCATCTGGCACCAGTGACCTCATTATGGGGACGGCCAGCGGGAGAAGGAAAAAGAGAAGAAGAAGAAAATAGCCCTTGGCGTCGTGGCGTAAAATTGACTAACAAACAACAGCAGTGACAGCCCGATGGCGTATCGCGCCCATGTTTGATCCGGGGTGAGCCTAAGAGGAGAGAGCTTTGTCATTGTCCAGCCTGTAAGTACATCCGTATGTTTGCTCTCATATTGAAGCCACGGTTTTGCAATTGTGCGTCTAGGATGGGGGAAAGGACTTAGCCGCTGGACCTGTTCTCTCTTGCCGCTCCACTCATCATGAATCTGATTGAGGAAATGTCGTCCCGTAATTGATTCCGGATTAGCCGTGGCTGCAGTAGCACATGTTGTTAGCCACGGACGGTTGGCAATGGTACCACCACACACGCTCAGTGGTCAATGAACGTCAATCGCCAATATCGTCCAGAATAAACGGCAACAGGTCGCTACTGGGCAACCAGAGACAGCCATTCATGATGCATCGTTCCTGAATACACACTATATCATTTCCATTGACGAGGTGCACCGACGTGAGTGCAAACGGAGTGGCTGAAGACGAGCCGCACAGCCAAGGGCCATTGACATGGTACCTGTTCATACAGAGGGGTGTACTAGGCAGTGTGCATGTCAATACAAAAGTTCAAACACTGCTGTGGCAGACAGCAAACTGACCGTCATGTTGTGCAAACTTGTGCCAACTTTTGAGGAGGGAAGTTCACCGTACAAATCCACGGATTCATGGAAAATTTCCGTCTCTTTTGGAAGCTATCCTGGGGCAAAGGGGCGTTGGTACAGGGAATCAATTGATGAGGCTGTCTTACAAATATGGAGCCGGCCGCACTTCTCGCCAGGAACGATTGGACAACGGCTCGTCTCACGGTTGCATCTTCCCCTCGTACCTGCATTTAGTGGTACGGGTCCGACCCCTGAGCTAAAAAGAAAAAGTCTGTGGGGAGGAAAGAGCCACCCACGTTAGTGCACATGGAGCACCACGTCGCCAGAACATGGGAACGCGACTGGTCCAGAGACACAGAGAGCCGACACTCTGGGAGGGAGTTGGGACACATCCGTGAACAATGTGCTCGATTGCCAGTCTGTGAGCCCGTCTGTTTCCCCCCGCCTGGTGCGCTATGCCGTCTGTGAGCCTGTGAGCATCGCATTGTTCCCCAGTCACGGCAATGGCCTCACTGTTGGCCGCTCTCTCCACCCTCTTGCTGAGAAGCAGCAGCGCTTGCCAGGATTGGGATAGAATGGCGACCTGCTCGATGCTCCCATGGGATGCCTGATGCTTGTTGGCTCTCCGGGCGGGGTGGGTGCACCAGCCAGTTTTCGCATTTGGCGAAGAGCGTAGCAATGCGTTTTCCATTTGCCCTTGTACCCTGGTACCCTGGCTCTGAGCCGTCAGTCATCTGTCCCCTGCAGCGTTTTCTCGGGCCTGCCAGTCCCCGTCATGCATGAGTTGACTCTAATGAGTCCTGTTTCGCCCGCACGCCTAGGGAGCTGAGATGCTGGCATGCTGGCATGCCGGGATACGGTGCCAGGATGACGAGCCGGGGTCATGGTTATGAAGGTGTGAATGCCAAGTCCACCAAAGTAACTCCACCGGCCGAAACCAACGCCGACTTGCATGGACGAAAGTGTGTGCTTTTTTCGTGTTGCTGCACCTGCCCGGGCCGGGGGGGGGGGGATGGGATGGGCAGATGGGCAGATGAGATGTTGGGAAGATGGGAGCGAGGGAGGGGAGGAACCTGCAAGAGTCAGGTTTTCGGGCTGGGCTCTAATTGACTGGTCCCCCCTCCCCCCTCCTTCTCTCCCAAGCAACATCTCCCTATTATACCGTCACTCTCTTCTGTTTATTTCACTTGGATCTACTCCAGCCCTCTCTCGCTCCTTCTCTTCTTGCATCAAGTCACCTCTTCGACTCGATTCACACATTCATTTTTGCTTCTTCTGGCTTGTTTCTTATCGCCGTCCTTTGCTATCACAGCTTCTTTCGATTTACCGACGTCGAGCAGCGCTACGTCTCATTGATTACCGACCGCCTTCCTACCTTCATTCTTTTCTGTTCAGGGACCAAGCCAAGCCTTCGCTTCCGCTTGCTTAAACGACGCGAAATCGACTTTCGCTATTTTTCTACTATCCTCTCATCATCACGAATCAACGAAGCTGTAGTTCATTGTTCGGTTTGGGCGAATCGTGGTTTCTGATATCAAATCTCATCAACCAACCGTCTTATTCAACCCTCACACTTCAGGAACAAACACCAGCACAACAGTCAAAATGAAGACAACTTTCACCGCACTTGGCATGCTGGTCGCCGTTGCCTCGGCTTATGGCCCTGGCCGAGTACTGCACTTCCGTCGCAATGACACCCAGGACATGACCACACTGTCCTTCAAGACGACTCATATCCACACCATTATCAGCTGTGCTCCTACTATCACCAACTGTCCTGCTCACGCCACTGACATTGCTACTCTACCCGACCACGACAAGATCACCAAGGTGATAACCGATACTGATGCCGTGTCTACTACCGTGTGCTCCTCGACCGACGCTGCTCAAATCTCCTCTTCAGTCCTTGCAAAGGCCGCTTCCAGCAGCGGCCCAGCTCCGACTGACGTGACCACGACGGTCACCAACGTCGTCACCAGCAAGACTTACACCATGGTCATGGGCACCGGTCCCGGCGCTTCGGTCGCCACAAGGACTATCCGTACTACCTCTCAAATGACTCTCACCATTCCTAACACCGGCGCCACTGCTGCCCCCGCTGCCACGTCTGACCGTACGACAACGGAGTGGGCCACTACTAAGGTCACCCGCACTGTGGTTCTCCATCACAAGAAGCCGACCAGCACTGCTGGCAATAGCCCTGCCACCAACACCTCAGGTGGTTGCCCTGTATCGACGGTCACCGAGACTGTCACTGTTCCCGCTCCTACTGTCTACGTCACCGTCGGCGCTTGCACTGCCGACCAAAACTCGGCCGCCGCCACCCAGGCCCCCGCTGCCACATCGGAACCCATTGCCAGCCAGCCTACCTCCGCCTCGCCCACCTCGACTGGTGACGACTGCGACGACTACACCCCTACGCTCAGGCCCACTGCTACCGCTGCCCCTTACCCTTCTAGCAATGGTACTCACCCTACCAGTGGTCAGGCTAAGCCCACTGGCTTCGCTCGTCTCCATCGCTAGAATGTTTTGACTGGCGATGTTGCAGGACAACGAGGCCTACGGCACATATCAAGCACGATTGCTGCCAGTTCCTTTTTTTTTTCTATTCTTGATGAGTTAGATCACGCCATGAGAGTAAAATCAACGGTGATGATAACTCTGGGCATGAGCTCTTTTTAAAAACAACTGTACATTGATTTGGAAAAGGACCTGTTTTCGACGAGGAGAGAAGAGGACGAGGGAAACCACCATATATCTCTGTTGCGGCAAGCAGTAGAGACACATGTATTATATCGTGTCTTATTTCCTGAATATCAAATGAACATATTTATGCCAGTCTTTCCCACGCTATGAACCATGTTCTTGAGAAACTCAAAGTCGGCAGGTGTATTGTCTACAGACTTGTTGTTATGCCGGACAAGGGGATTTTGCACCACCTTTGAACTTTGCAGGGTGTTTCTTCCTTTGATCTATAACTGATTGATAAATAACCTACTAAATATATTGTGTAGGTCGTATCCGTGTACACATACTGTGTCACATGGTACGCATAGGCTATAGGAGAAAGCTGTTATACATAAAGCATATCACGTTGCCATCACACTGTTTTAATATTGCTATAACATTGCGATACCATTGCTCTACCATTGGGAATATGCTTGCGTACGACCAGAAGCGCTAAATTTAGGCAACGCCATTGAGTGATTTACCTTCTCTGATGGTAAATGCATGCGCCCTTTTTTTTATGCTCTCGGATGTTTTGCCTGCAGCAATACAAGTTGAGAGGCATCGGCGCAGTCCTTCCAGCCTCCCAGTCCGGCCCGTACGCCGTTCTGCCAGCCCTGCCCATCTTCTCATCGACTATTTGCGTGCTTGTCTGAGACCCTTTGCCACAGCATGTCAGCATGTCTTGCATCGTCTCGCACAGAACCGGGGAGCCGGCCAAGCGCGTCGTAAATAGCACGTTCGTAGTCAGCTCAAACACTGAATGCAGGGAGTGTCCGGCTGTAGTAGTCGCGGCAGGGCGGTCAAGGTCTGGTGCCACATCAAGGGAGCACACGTCGTAAGTAGACTGTTGAACCTCATTCGCACTGTGAGTATGTGACGGAAGGTCACCTGAGCATGCAGCCACGAAATTGACATGACATGTACATACACCCACATTGTATGTATATGTAGTCCCTGCCGGCGTCCCGACACAGTGCATTATGGCTATGGCAGGTCCCCGCACTGTAGGTTCTCGCGCCCGTCTGCGGGAGCGGGATGAGAGGCCCGGGCATTTCTTGTAATAAGCTCGCAGCATTGAGGCCGCAGCATCGAGGCCGCATCAGCCTGCATCAGCCCGCATCAGCCCGCACGCATCAGCCCGCATCAATGGCGCATCAGTCCGCACCTGAAAAAAAAAAACATGCACATGAACTGTAAACAGTGTTGCATGTCTATCCCTATGCTGCCGAGGATGCTACATCTCCGAACCTGTCCAAAGTCGATTCACTCGCTGGTTGTTCAACACGGAGCTGCTGCCTCTAACAAGTTGTTGTAAACTATATGGGTATGAGTGGAATGTGCAATTCGCTCGGCATCAAAGAGATGCATGATGAATGAGGGCATCGATGTTCGTTGTGCCTCGACCTCAGCCTCAACCGTACTCACCCATCGTGGCACGCACACCAGCTATGAATCCACACGATTGAGGCAAGCAAAGCTCCCACACACACCCGCAACACCGTGCCTAATAACGTTATGTCTTGGTAGGATGATATCAAAGAAGGACTAAGAAAAGAGTCGGGTTTACCAAGATGGGCACAAAAAGCTGTCGGCAATTGTGAAATTCCTTCGCCATCTCTCGGAGCAGCTCAACAAAAACATGCCGCGTCGAGAAGCCAGGTGGACAAAGTGAGCATTCTCATTGGCGTGGAAGCTTCCAGCTTTCTCTCCGCTTCCATCCAGAATCTTGGACATTTGATTCGTCCAGCTTCTTTTTCTTTCCACCTCTCTTTTTCCGGTCAAATCACCCCGCCTCGATCTGAATGACGTTTTGACGTTCTGACCCCTCACTTGTGTGCTCGTCCCCCCACCCCGCCTCCGTTCTGCCGTGCATGAATTCTCTGTCTTTCCACGTAACGAATTTCGTTTCCTCCACCTCCAGCACAAACCACATTCCTCTTTGAAAATCTCACAATCCAACATCTACCTTTCTCAGTACTTCGTGTCGATTCCACATCACAACCAGCAATCATGTCTAACGTCTTCTTCGAGGTCTCTGCCAATGGCAGTATGTGTTTCTTCAAACCCCCGCTGTTCTAACCGTCCTCCTGCAAAAGTACATGTTTGCAACACTTGTCACATTGGAGAAGAAGCAAGCCTGTCAAGGAAAGTAGCTAATGTGAAAGTGTCGCGCAGCTCCTCTGGGTCGCATCACCTTCGAGCTTTTCGATGATGTAGTCCCCAAGACGGCCGCCAACTTCCGTGCCCTTGCCACTGGCGAGAAAGGCTTCGGCTATGCTGGCTCTGCTTTCCACCGAGTCATTCCCCAGTTCATGCTTCAGGGTGGTGACTTTACCAACGGCAACGTGAGTGTTTTCTTATCTCGTACTTTTTCCAAGATTTTGTTTTGGCTTCTTTATTTTTGTCCTGAGTATTATTTGGCTCCCGTGGCTTTTGCTGGGGCCATACACTATTGTACCTGAGCTATAACTGCCGTGTGGGGCTGAGCTACAAGCTCCCAAAATCAAAAGAATGCAAACTTTTTTTTTTCTTCACAAAAACTAACAGAATACAGGGCACTGGTGGTAAGTCCATCTACGGCGAGAAGTTCGCCGACGAGAACTTCAACCTCAAGCACACCGAGCCTGGTCTGCTGTCAATGGCCAACGCCGGTCCCAACACGTATGTCTTTGAAATCCGAGGCAAGGCGAAAAAAAAGGAGAAGAAGAGGGGGAAATAGACAGAAAGAACAAAATGAAAAGAAATCATTTTCACATGACTTGAGCTCTAGCTAACTTGGTCTTCACTGCAGCAACGGATCTCAGTTCTTCATTACCACCGTTGTGACCCCTTGGCTCAACGGCAAGCATGTCGTCTTCGGCAAGGTTGTCAGTGGCATGGACATTGTCAAGAAGATTGAGGGTTACGGCAGTCAGAGCGGCAAGACCCAGCAGAAGATTGTCATTGACAAGAGCGGCATCGCGTAAATGTTTGCATCTTCTCTTCGACATGATTGTACTCGGGGTTTTCTCTGAATTTTTTAAACAAAAAAAAAGGCGGCTGGATTTGTCTCACGACCAAAAATACTGTTACATACAGTCAAATTGGCGGAGGAGCGAGCTGTGCTTCCTGAAGTGTATGCAGAAATAATAGAAGTATGAAAAATGGTCAGACATGCATCTGCTATGAGGCAAGCGGACGACAAGTGCCCGGTACAGTGTTCTATCTTTGAAGAGTACACGACTCTGTTTCTAGTGAATGAGGGTGAACGAATCCCCGCGTCTCCAATTAATCGTAGAAGGTCCAACACAATGCCACATGCGCGCCTGGCCCTTTCTTGTTCTGTCTAGTCCTTGACGAAACAAATGGCCAAGAAGCACAAATCTCACACATGATACGATTCCAAGGGGGAAAAAGCCATCATCATTTGTTGGGATTTCCGACTGATCATGAACCGCGTAACTCCACCGCATACAATGTTCTACAAGGAATATGGAGATAGAGAGAAGCCCATATGTAAAAGTATCCAAAATTCAGCGACAACCTGACCAAACGCCCACATACCGACCCATCCATGCATAGAGGCATATGCGGTGCAATGCCCTGATTGAGGGGGCGGGACAAGAAGAGAGAGAGAGAGAGAGAGAGAGAGAAATAATCCATCACCCCAGCACAACCTGCTCGTAAAGTCTGAGATCTAAATGCCGCAGTAATACGGCGCGCAGGGAGGCTCTGGTCCGTGCTAGTTGCGGCGCCAACTGGTCTGTTTGCTCGAGGTTTGCGCGTATGTTGTCGACATGGGTGCCTAGTTGAACAGCGAGGGGCTGGATGTCGTCGTCGTGGAGAATATCCTGATGAGGCGTCAGTGGTGGTGAGATGGAGGAGCGGGCTTCTCCTGTTCAAAGAGTGTATGGATTATGGGTGTGTGCGTGTGCGTGTAGCATCATCGACAGACAGGAATGAACATACCGTAAATGCACCACCCGTCGCGGCATCCTCACCCCTCGTCAGCTCAAACTCGTGTCGCGACTTGCCCTCGCGCTCTGCATCCGCACTCGCGGCCGCAGGCGCAAGAACATGCGCCTTCCGAAGCAGGGTCCTCTGCTCCCTGGCCTGGGCCCTCGCGCCGGCCTCGAGGTTCCTCAGCGTCTCGTAATCCAGCTCCAGCTCCTCCTCCAAGGTCTCCTTCTCGCGCCTCAGGACCTCGAGCCCGTCGAGCGCCGGCTCGAGCTGCCTCTCGAGATTGACCTTTCCGTCCAGCACGCTCTCAAAGTTCAACTCGACCTCGCGGCCGCCATCGCTCTGGGACGGCGCGCGGCCGACGTTGGCTGGCATGGACGCCGGCGGGAAGGGCAGCCCGTTGAAGATTTTGCGGGTGATGCGGTGCGTGATGAGGCGGAGGGCGGCCGTCGTGTAGTCCCTGCGGAGCTGGGAGTCGGAAATGCGCTGGAGGATGGGCCGCTGGGCGTCCTGAAGCGTTGTCGAGACGACGGTGCGGGAGGTCGGGTTGAGGGGGGACCATTTTGCTTCAATGGCGGACTGACGCACGCGGCGCGTGTACGGCGCGACGTGGACGTATGGTTTCGGGGGCGACGGCGGCGCGGACGATGCGTCTCTGTTGGGATCTTGATCTCGGCGACCGCCTGGTCTTTGTTGTTGTTGTTGCTGCTGTTGCTGCTGACGCTTGTCCTGCCCTGCGTGCGCCGCCCCGGGCTGGTTCGGCTGCGGTATGCCTCTTCTCCCGATGACGCCCGCTCCGCCTAGGCTGCTTCGCTGGGATGTTTTCGCGTCGGAAGCTCGTCCGCGCTTCCTCGCCCGTTGCGACCCGTCGTCTTCGTCGGACCCTACTTCATCGCGGGCCCGGGCCTCTCGCCTGCCCGAGGCGTACCAGCTTTCTCGTACGCTCGGCTGTTTCCGCTCTCCGGCTTGGTCCTTGCTGCTGCTTTTCCGCTTCTTGACTGCGCTGGGATCGGCCGGGCCGCTTCTTCGTCTGGGCTGCGCTGGGTTTCGTGGTCGTTGGGGGAGCCCGACGGACGACGCGTTGGACGGCAGGGCGCGTTTGCGATCTGGAGGGGGGTTGGAGGCCTGAGAGGGAAAGTATTTGTTTTTAGTTTTTTTTTTTTAACTTGTATTGCTATTTGCATGTGAAAGGATGAGGAGGACGACATGCGATGCACTGACCATTTAGGGACGCTCAGTTTATGGAGGGAAAAAAAAAAAGAAAAAAGAAAAAAAGCCGAGGGGATGCAATGACTGTTTCTATACGACTACTCTTCGTGCCATGTCATCATCTCCCACTTGCGGCGGGCGCTGTCCAGTGTTATCGGCTCGTCCAGGCCAGACGCGTGATAAGGACGTTTGAAAATGCCCGGTAGGCCCCGCTTTGGCCGTGCGGGTTGTGCCAGAGGCCACATGCCACCGCTTTCTCTCTCTGCTTCTTCTCTCCGCATCCTGCAAAGAACGTCACATTAGCAGTCGTCCGTCACTGCGTGTTGCCGCCAGCCCCTGTTTCTGGAGCACCTCCCACAGCCGCAAAACACCACGCGTCTCCCACGTACATCTTCTTTCCGTCGCGCATCATCCATCCTCGTCCCGCTTCTCCCTCCACAAAGGGACCAATCTACCGCCCCCAGACTCCCAGCGCCCTTTTCAGCTTCCCCTTCTCACCCAGACGTCGAAGGCTGTCGGCTAGACTCGAGAAGCTTTCTCTCCTACACGCTCCCACACACTCCCACACGCCGAAGATGCGCTTCTCAAATTCTCTCCTCGCCGCCGCGCTGTCGCCGCTCCTGGCTTCTGCGCAGGACGACCCGCTGGGCCAGTACAAGGCGCAGTTCCAGACTTTCATGGGCAGGATGGGCTCGTATATTCCCAATCCGGGCACGTACGATGCTGTTGCGGCGCTGGAGGCGAAGCTGGGTTCTATGAAGCTGTCTACGTTGACGTTGGAGAACTGGAAGGAGACGCTGTATGAGCCTGTCCCGGCGGACTCGAGTGTTGCTACGGAATGGTGGGTACTGATTTCGGGACGAAACAAGACGTGCTTTGGTAGGTTTTTGGTTCCTCATCCTTTTTTTTTTTTTGGAACTTGTTCAATTCAAATACACACCATTTTGCTAATTGAATTCTCCTCTAGGCCACTGCGGTAAAATCGAAAAGGCCTTCAACGAGACGGCTGCCAAATTTGCCGTCACCCCCGGCTCGCCCCTCATGGGCATGCTCAACTGCGATGACCAACCTATTCTGTGTAATGCTTGGTCCGCCGGCGCCGGAAGCATCTGGTCCTTCAACATGCTTCCTCCTCCGGCTCCCGTGGAGATTTACAAGAAGAGACTTAACATGACCACAACTACGTCGGAAGAACTCGTTCAGCTGAACTCGGCCGAATCCAAGCACAAGGCTGGATTCGTCCTGCTCGACTCGTGGTTCCATCCCTTTGACGGCAAGATTACGGAGCTCGGTCTCTCGGTGCCCTACGGCTACACCATGTGGGCGCTCGGTCTGGTCCCCAACTGGCTTTTCATGTTGATTGTATCCTTTGCGAGCCGAAGCATGATGTCCAACCGCATGCAACCTCCTCGAGGTGGTCCCCCTGGTGTTTCTGTTGGCGCTGCTGGCCAGCGACGAGCTCAGTGAATTGTTGAATGATGGTGTGCTGCCTCTGATTTACAATCCTCTGGATATTATGGATTCGGGGTTATCTGACGTCTTTGATTAGTCGTTTTGCAGACGATGTCAAGAGATGAAATATGAAGCGGGTCACTGGGTCACTGGGTTACTGGGTCACATACGTGTCACAAACGGGTTATGATATAGGTTTCTTTGTCCTCATGAATAGGCAGATAATGATGGATGTGGGAAACTCACCTCATCAGTTCCAGCATCCACCTAGGAACAGATAACAGATTATACATGAACATGAGCATAACATGAACATAACATGAATTCACGATTTCGACTTCTTAGCACACTCCTGCTGCAGCGTCACCAGTTCCTCCCCGACCAGCTCGTTGATGCGCGGGTTGGAAAAGTCCCCGTACCGCAAACTCCCCAGCGACTCCACCGTCTGGGCAATCGACGCAATGAGCTGTTCCTCGTCGTCGTGCAACTGCTGAATCTCGTCTTCCAGGGCGCCTGCCGCGCCTTCGAGGTCTGGAAGAATGGACTGGAGCGTGTGCTTGATGGATTTGATGCCGGATTTGTCCCCGTAGAGCTAAAGGTGTTAGTATGGACTTTTTTTTTTTCCTTTTTTTCCTTTTCTTCTTCGGAAAAGATAAAAATGGGAATTAAAATAGAATGAATAAAGCAAAAAAAAAAGGAAAAAAAAAGAGAGAAAGAAAACCTACAGCCCTCTCAATCTCAATCTCCAAATCCCCCGCCTCCAAATCCCCCTCCAATCTCGCCCGCAGAACCTCCCGCCTCATAACGACCCCCCGTCGTGCCTCGTCGGCAATGTTCCGCGCCACGGCATCGACTACGCCGTTCCGCTGGGCCTGTAGGTCGCGGTACAGCTTGGAAACGTGCGGGCTCGCCTGCAGTGTGTGTGGGAAGAGGGCGCGGAATTGGTCGACGGTTGTGATGGAGGGGAGGGGCGCTGGGAGGAGGAGGTAGGCTGTTAGGATGTCGGATTCGGAGGGGGGCATTGTCGGGGTTGCGATTGTTTTGTATTATTATTTTTTTAAGAAAAAAGGAAAAAGGAAAGGAAAGGGGAAACGTAAGAAAAGGTAGGAAAGTGTAGAAAGAGGCAGGGTTTTATTATAGACGGTAGAGTATATGTTTTATGGGTGGGTTGAAACTTGGAGGGATTCGGACAGGGACGTCTGGTGGTTTGGGTTGGAAAGAGTGTTGGCTTGGCGTTGGAGCAATGCATGCATGTGATTGTATGGGCGCGCGTCGGGCGCGTCCAGCGGCGGCGCACTTGCCTGGTGGGCGACTTGTGGGCGGTGAGAGACGAGGCTTCTTCGTGAACCGTCGATACCGCATACGAGCACTAGATGCATAGATTCGACGGGGCAGTCTTATTTTTATTCTTTCTTGTACGGACTTTTTATAAAATATATATCTTTATACATTCTTCTTTTCTTTTCTTTTTTTTTTGGGGGGGGGGGATACTTATTATTCAAATTTACTAATATTTGCTTTCACTTCTCGCCATTCACTGTTCGCTGACCAGCTCTTGCATGCGGTGTTCACTATGCAGGCCATGTTGAACATCGTGGTAGCATATCCAACTGGATAAGTACATATGTATGTAGCTATATATATACGACTTGTGTACATATATCCTCTATAGTGTATGGCCATTGTCTAGCGCACTGAGCTCCCCCTCTAATGACAGCTTAAAACGAACCGGCTCGCTTCCATGAGCATGCCTTGCTTTTCATTCCTCCTCTTCCTTCTCCCTACTTACTTTTGCCCCCCTCGTCCACCCACCGCGCCGGCGGCATCGAGCTGTTGCCTGCTCAGAGGCAGCTCGGGCAGCGCACGGCCCTTGCCGTTCGGCCAGCTGACGAAGCCAATCTCGGCCAGGTATCGCAAGTACCGACCGACGTCTTCGCGGCCCACGCCATAGCCGGCACTCTCGTCGAGGCCCGTCCAGTTCTCTGCATCGTCCTTGAGGACCTTGACGGCATTTCGGTCGTCCAGCTCGGGCGCCCGCGTGTTGGCGGGCAGGTCGTTGACGCAGAAATGGTACAGCGGCATGAGGGCGTGCTGCTCGAGATCCTTCTCGGGACCGCCCGCCGAGACGTACTTTTCCAGCTCGTCCTTCCACTCCTCGTACGCCACCTCGGGGACCTTGTGGCCGTAGTACTCGAGGATGGCGAGGTATTCGCTCATGCGCAGCCTCGGGTGTCCCGTCACATGGACGACGTGCACGGCGGGGAGAGGGTTGAGTGCCGAGGCCACGACGACGCGGGCCACGTGGTTGACGGGTACCGAGTTGACCGTGTTGACGATGCGAGGCCGCACTCCCAGCTGGATGCAGCCCTTGAGCATGCGCATCAGGAAGTCGTCCGTGTTGCAGACACCTGTCTCGGAGTGTCCCAGGATGTAGCCCGGTCGTACGACGGAGCCCCGTAGGCCACGACGACCGGCCTCACGAACGAGCTGCTCAGACACCCATTTGGTCTGACCATAGCCCGTGCCGAGCCCCGTTCGGCTGCCCATCATGTCGTCGTCTTCTGACAGAGCAGATCGGCCAGTGCTCACTTGCTGCTCCGAAAGCTTGACGTAGTGGTCAGTGTCCAGAACGCTCGTCGAGCTGACAAACGTAAACGTCTTGGGCCGTCCCTCGTTGCAGAGCCTCATGGCATCAATCGTGGAATGGACGTTGGCAGGCATCATGTCTTGGTACCGCTTGACCCAATGCACCGTGGCGCCGTTATGGATGACAACATCCACCGTCTCTGCCAGCATCTTCCACGTCGCATCGTCAATTCCCAGCTGCGGCTGCATCAAGTCTCCGACGACGCAGCTGAGGCGGCCCTCCCACTCGGCGCGCCAGAGACCGTAGCCCTCGAGAGATCGTCGAAGACGGTCAAAGGCGGCGTTGGGTTCCTTGGCGCTCCGAACGTGTGCAATCAGCCGGATGGAGCGGCTCGTTCGTTCCAAAATATCCTTGATCAGATATGCGCCCAAAAAACCCGTTGCGCCCGTCAGAAACACGGTGGGCCTCTGCTTGGCACGAATGTTTGTCGGTTCAGCCGACTGGTACTTGGCGGGCAGCTGCGTCACCAACTCATCCAGAGATTGGGCATAGGCAGGCTCCTTTGCCTCTCCATTTAGGGCCGCGCCGTTCTCGCCCGTCGGCGGGCTCAGCTGCTTATCGACCTGAGCACTGAACCCGGTCAGAGTAGGGTGCTCATAGAGTGTGTTGATGGACACATTTGCGCCGACTGCCTTTCGCATGACAAGCAGCATCTGCTGCGCCAGGAGACTGTGGCCGCCCAGGTCAAAGAAGTCGTTTTGAGGGCTGATCGTCTTGGCGTTGAGGCCCGGGATAAGCTCCGCCCAGGTGGCGGCGACGGTTCTTTCCGTCTCGGTGAAGGACTCCCATCGCTTCAGCTCCTCTTCGGAAGCATCTTGGGTCTGCTCCGCGATGTCGGGGAACGGCAGGTTGGGCTTGTCGACCTTGCCGTTGGGGTTCAGCGGCAGCTTGGCCAGCACAATAAAGGTCGTCGGCACTGCGTACGCAGGCAGTCTGCCCTTGAGGTGCTCACGGATCTCGGTCTGCATACGCCTGAAACGGGTGAAGAAGACCTTGGTGGGACCGATATCCGTGGGCTCTTCTTCCACGTCCTCCAGACCCTGAGCGCTCAGAAATCGCGGCCACTCCTTGAGTTCCGGAACAACATAGCTGACCAGGGTTGGCTCCTCATTCTTATCTCGTCGCACTAGAGTCTTGCAGTCCCGAATGAGAAGGCTTTGGCTCAGATTGCTGTCAATGTCGTTGAGCTCAATTCTGAAGCCACGAATCTTGACCTGGTCATCAGCTCGGCCTGTGCACTCTACATCACCGGACTCGGTATATCGACCCAAATCTCCCGTCCTGTACATTCTATCTCTGGGACCCTGGTAGTGCTTTCTCCAGGGCTCCTTCTGATCTGCGGCCTGATCCCTTTGTGCCCAGTGATCATTGCTGACGAACCAAGAGGTCAGAAACTTCTGCTCATTGAGGGCTGGATCCCCTCTATATCCCTCGGCAAGACCAGCTGCGCGGACATAGATTTCGCCCACTTCGCCGACGCCACAGAGCTTCTTGGGGTCTTGTCTGTCGACGACGAGAAGCTGGACGTTTTGCATGCCCTTGCCAGCGGGAACGGTGTCCTTTAACTTGTTCAAGAAATCGGGCTCCTTGGCTCGGCTTGGGATCTCGTAGTAACTAACGGATCGTTGTGTCTCTGTTGTTCCGTACATATTCACCACGTTGACATTCTCGGCCAAGTTTCGCAAGCTCTTGACGTCTCTCGTCGTCAAAACGTCTCCTACGAAGAAGGCCCTGTCCAAAGAAGGAAACTCGGCAGAGGCGCCACCAACGAGGATTTGACCCATGGCAGGGGTCAGATGGGTGACAGTCGGACTGTGGTCTCTGAACCACTCGGCCAGTTTCTCGTGTTGGATGTCTTCCTTGGAAGGGACGAGTAGCTGAGCGCCAAGGAACAGGGGTGTAAAGATGTCTCTTTGGATGGGATCATGAGCGATTCCAGACAGCATGGTGAATTTGCTATCTGAGCTGAGATTAAACCGCTCAGCCATCCAGGGAAAGTACTTGGCCAAGCTGAAATGACGGCCCAAGACACCTTTGGGTCGGCCTTCACTACCGGAGGTGAAGGACAAGGTTGGGTTGCTGTCGGGTCCGACAAGAACATGGGGAGGCAACGCCGCTTTGTGCCTTGAGGGCTCAAAAATATCATGACCATTGACGTGTCCACCCAGGAGCAAGCCATCATCTCCGATCCGCAGTGACGGAACCTCAGTCTTAAGCTTGAGTTCGTCGTCGATATATCTCCGGACCAGAGGCGCCAGTGGACCGGCTTCATCAGTGGCTCGGGCAATGTTGATCAGAGCATGGGGTTGGGCCACTTCGAGATAGACCTGCTGCCGGCTGGGGGGGTACAGAGGATCCAGGACTGTCATGGTAGCACCGGCGGCCTAAAGAAAAGAAATTGAAACTGGTTAGCGAAAGAAGTACTTTTTTTCAAATGCATCATGTACAGTGCGCGCAGTGCAACGTGTCCGCCGTAGAGGAAGACGCCGTGCAGAGTGCTGAAGCAAGAATGCCGGAAGCCGAATGCAGATATCCATCCAATGGGAGCATACCAAAGTTCCCATAATGGCAATGACAAGATCAACAGACCTGTGTGCCCAAATCATGACAACATCACCGTGTTGGACGCCTGCGTCATGAAGATGATGGGCGAGGACGTTTGATGCCTCGTGAACCTGGCGGTAAGTGAAGATGCGCTGCGGTGATTCCGACGACTTGGTCTCGACGACACATATTCTGTCTGGATGGTTTTGTGCGTTCTCACTGAAGATGGACTGGATCGAGCCAACGTAGCCGGACCAGTCCAGGTCTACCGTAGGGTCCGGCAACACAGACATGGTGTCAAGTCGGGTGCGACTTTGTTGTGTTCTTTCGAGGACGGCGGAATACTGGCGCCGGTGCTGATGAATGGCGGGCTGGCGGACGGCGGTCGGTGACGTCGTGAGGCCAGGAGGAGGGAGTAGAGAGCCCCAAGGTTGGTCGACGGAGAGTATCGAACCGGGTGGATGGGCAGAGAGGTGGTAGATGTATTCAATTGAAACAGATGAGAATAGGAATTGACATGACGGGTCAAGGCAATATAAAGCAAAGGACAGGCCGGCGAAGAGAAAGCCGAGCGCAGCTGGGCGAAGAAGTGGATGCGCAGGCGGACTGCGAAATCGGCATATTACGACAACTGGCAGGGTTTTTTGAATTTTTTTTTTTCTTTCCCACCCCACGAAAACACGTCAGTGCTATAGACGTGGTCCAACGTTGCAGACGTGGGGTCCTGTTACCCCTCCATTCCATTCCAGCACGTCGCTAGCATATCATCCATCAATCAGTCAGTCAGTCAGTCAGTCAATCAGTCAATCAGTCAATCAACCGATCCACGGGTGGAGCCATCGGGGTCTGCTGGACCAGACCGTTTCTTCTCTTTTGCGCCATCTCTTGTCAGCCTGTCATATCGACTTCCTGATTGGGTACGGCCGTCAGCTCGCAACGCAATCACCTGTTGTGGTTCGCGTCATGGTTCGTGGTCGGCAACGAGAGAGGGAAAGGCTCCTCCCTCACGAGCTCAACCGAGAGGATGCGTCGAGAAGATCGAACACGAATTCGAAGCGTCAGCAACGCCGGGACAAGCCTGCATGGCCATGTCCACATGCCAGGTTTTTTTTTTGGCTTTCATGGCGCATAAAAGGCGTAAGTATGGGGCATTTCTGTTCCGGCCCCTCGCTGGAATGATGGATATTCTCGACGTCGTTGACGGCTGATGAACACGAGCCGCATGGGCACGCAACGTAAGCTTGTGCGCTTTGTCGCTGTCGTGAGTTTACATGTGCAGCTTACGCGCATGTGCTGGGTCCGTGGAGTATTATCCTCCCCGGTCTCGCATATCTTTTTCCGACACGGCACATTAGCGAGCGGGCTTGTTGTTGCAGATTATTCATCAGATCCAAAATTCACTTCTACCTTATTTACATATTTACAGGAGAGGAGGGTAGGTAAACGTGAGAGTCGGAAGTCGACTAGCTAATCCGAGAGTCGCTCCACTAATCGACACCTTCTGCCAATCACAATCGTAGGCGCGCCACCTACGCGCGGCGTACACGCCCCATAAATGCATACACCTTGAGGGTTTCAAACAGATAGATACAGATATAAATTTGAGAACGTGAGTGCTTAGTATTATAGTTCGCTGTGATGGTTTCATAGGGCTTGGCATTAAGGCTAGACTCAGGTGTCTGCGATGTATTCAATGTGTTTTATTTAGTGGAGCAACTCTCGTGGTGTCATCTGCGGCTTCCTTTCTTGGTCTGCCCGTCAGGCAATTCCAAGTTGGCCAATGAGAAGCTTGGTCGGGAGGTCAGGGGTCGAGGGCCCGCCTGCGGCCCAGCTCCAGCATGAAAATCGCGTCGCGTGCCTGCTAAGCATCATTCGAGGGGTGGTATCTGTACCAGACGTGCTGCCCTTGTCGCCAGCTGGCACGATGTACTGCATGTACTGCCCACGACTTTGCACCTTCCCCATATGCAGGCAATTAACGCGCTTTGCTTATCTTATCCTACCCACTTCATACTGCATTACAAACATTTGATCAACTCTACATGCGACTCACGAATCCGATGTCATCGAAAATCTCAACTTAGCCTTCGTTTACGAATTTCAGCCTCGGCGACAGACGACCTGCGCATCTTCTCGGCGCGTCATATTTATTTTTTCGTCCCGCTATTCAGCCTCTTGACAGAGAACAAGAGCGCGTGGACGGCCGCAGTCCGCAGTCCGCGTCCCGCGTCCCGAGTCTGCCGTATTTTGTGTCATTTCCTCCAGACTCAGTCTATCAATATTTGCGCTCGAAAAAAAAAAAGAAAAAGAAGAAGAAGAAAAAGACGCAGCACACAAATCCATCATGGCTCCCGCGCGCCAACAACAGCCACAGTTTAGCAAGGACGAGAAAGTCCTCTGCTTTCACCTCGATATGCTTTACGAGGCCAAAGTCATGGACGTTCAACCCGGTGAGAAGCCTGGTGATGGGTTTCGCTACAAAATTCACTACAAGGGCTGGAAGAGTACCTGGGACGACTTGGTCCTGGCGGACAGGATCAGACCATTTGACGATGAGCACAAGGAGCTGGCCGCCCAGTTGCATAATCAGGCCAAGACGAGCATGCAGAAAAATTCAAAACAACCGAAAAGGAACCCCAAAGGTGGCGACTCAGCGCGTGGTAGTGAGGAACGAGGGTCTGGCGCTCCTCAAGGGGGAAGAGGGGGGCGAAGAGGCAAGGACTGGGAGCTGGAGCAGGTGAGCAATCTCTCTCTATCTCGACTGTGATCTCTCTCTCTTTTTTTTTTCTTTTTTCTTTTTTCCTTGTTCCTTTTTGGTTCTTTATTGGTCTCGAGCTGTGCCTCTGTTTGTTGCTGTATTTCGCCGTCGACCCTGTGGTTGCTTAGGTAAATGCACTCAACCACAAGGCGTTTAGACTACCCAAGTCTCTCTCTGTGGACGCGGAACTTGCACACGAGATTGCCGCCAGGAGATGCGCATACATTGTTTCAGGACACTCAGGGGCCATCCGGCAGCCAAACTACCAGGAGTAGTTCTCCGTGGTGATGGCAGCTTTTTGTTGGTGTGAAGGGCTGCTTGCTCAAACGGCGGCGAGCATCTGGACGCTGCGTGGCCATTTGTGCTGTCAATATGCATGCCGAATCTGCGGGAGATGCTGGGTTTGCAGCACTGCAAGCTCCACCAGCGGACATGGCGATGCGTGGCGGCAGTATAGTGGTTTCTTTTTTCTTTCTTGAATCCTCCCGCAATGTTCCATCCAAGAGCACATTCACTTCCTGTCTGTCGGCCCGAATCCCCGAACTCCCCAAACGGCGTGGCCGTCCTGGCCAGTGCCGGCCTGGCAGCGCGACTGGAGCTTGGGCGGCTACGCAGGCCCATGGACTGTGGTGGCTCGCTGGGCTCCAGTGCCCGTCCGTCCGTCTCTCGGTGGCCTGTGGCCTGTGGCCTGTGGCCTGCATAGGCGCCGCCCCCAGCCCAGCGCTTCAGTGTTGCAGGTCGGCGCCCCCACGTCCAACGACGGTGCCAGCACAGTCTGCCGGTCCGCCAGCTCTGCCCGCCAGTCTGCACGAGGCCAGACGCCAGACCAGGCGAGCGCCCGACGAGCACGCATCGCTTCCGGGTACTTCATGACGACCGAGTGCCACTCGCGTCAAGCGTCTTGCTGAGGCTTCGCATCGCCGGTTGGAATTGTATTTGTCCATCTCTACCATCGCTTGCTGCGTCCTTCACGTTATGTCGCGGGCCAGACGCCACGGAAGCTCCAACTACACACAAGCCACTGCCATCTGAGACGCAGCATCTCCTTGACGGCGTAAAGACTCAAGACACACGCGCGTGCGCAGAGTCAACCACAAAGGAGAAACTGCTGTGTCGAGGACGTCTCCCATTCTGATCTGGCTCTCAATGAGTCGACTACGGAATAATCGGGTGGTGTGTGTTTTTCTTTTGCTCTTCCTGCCCGAAAGGGGGCACCAAAGCGGTGTTCCCTGGGCTCTACACCGTATCCATCACATCACATCACATCATGTCATGTCACGGCACAACAACACGTCACATCACTTGCCAATACTTTGGACAATGGAAAACGCGAGACGCACTAACGCATCGCAGGAGGACACCTTCCACAGCAAACCCGCCATTAACCTTCCCGTGCCCGACCACATCCAAGCAATGTTGGTCGACGACTGGGAAAACATTACAAAGAACAACCAACTTGTGCCTCTTCCACACCCGAAGCCAGTCGCCAAAATCCTGGAAGACTATCTCTCATATGAGCGACCTCATCGAGACGAGGGCTCGGCAAGCAAGGATATCCTAGAGGAAGTGGTGGCCGGACTACGAGAGTATTTTGAAAAGTCCCTCAGCAGGATATTACTCTACCGGTACGCCGTTGGCTTTGCCAGCCTGCTCTGTCCCCCCCCCTTCTTCCCTCTCCCCCCTTCTCCCCCTTTCAACCCCATTTCCAACCTCCGTTGCCCAAAAACAAAGTCATCTTAGTCTTTCGACGCTGGCTGACATGCCCATCCAGCTTTGAGCGTCACCAGTATATAGACATTCGCAAATTATGGGAGAGTGCAGATCAAAGCTCCGAATACAAGAGCGTGGGCGACGTCTATGGCGCCGAGCATCTGGCTCGCCTAATCGGTATGTCGCTTCTCTTTCTCTCTCTCCTCATTCGTTCCCCCTTGGCTCGGCTTCGCGAGCCTGTCATATTGACTAACAATGTCACAGTGTCGCTCCCGGAACTGCTAGCCCAGACAAATATGGACCAACAATCAGTCTCACGCCTTAGAGAGGAAATTGGCAAGTTCACCATGTGGCTAGGCCGGAATTGCGAGACGTACTTTGTGAATGAGTACGAGACGCCATCTCAGGAGTATATTGAAAAGGCAAGGAGCTTTTAAACCTGATGGTGTGCGGGAATCGATAGCCGGCGCGTGATGTGTACGCCAATGCAACGGAATAATGACAATCATCAGTGATGGTAGTAGCTGTGTTGTATAGTAGGCATAATGATTATTCGTTTTTCTTTTGTTTTCTTTGTTTTTCTTTTTTTTTCGCAGATTCATACGACACCAATATCATGTCAGGTCCGTAGTAGTCGGCAACTCGCTAATTGTGAAAACGCTCCTCGCAAATTCACTGCCACCGCGGCCGTCCGGCATACTGGATATGAATGCTCATGAAGGTCACCACATGTCCAGACTCTCTCACGATTCGTACAATATAATTACACCCACGACGCGATTCTTGTGTGTCCAAGTCACTCATCCGCTCCTGGCTCTCTCGCGCCAAATATCCGGTCCTTTTTCCGTTTCACGCCATGCTCTTCCTTGTGCTCTTCCCTGTGCTCTTCCCTGTGCTCTTCCCTGTGCTCTTCCCTGTGCTCTTCCCTGTGCTCTTCCCTGTGCTCTTCCCTATCCTCTTCCCTATCCTCTTCCTTATTACCGTAAGCATTCCCACGCCGCCCTCTATTCCCCCATCCTCCTCACAGCCTTCTCGATATAAAACCCACTCTCCGGCGTCCTCTCGCTCTTCACCTCCGCCTTACCCAACCTCCGCTCCACCTCCTCCACCCTCACCAGCTCCTTGACCTTCATAATCATACCCGCAAACTGCGGCTGAACGGGGTGAAACACGGTCTGCATCCGCTTCCGCAGGCCCAGCGCCGCGAGCACGCCCCTTGTCCGGAGTGGGAGACCGATCGCTGAACGCTGGAGCGTGATGCGAAAATAGGACATTTTGGTGTATGTGCGTCTGCGTGTGTGCTTTCCGGGAAGTCTGGAGACTCCTCTTGAAAAGGGACCACGATCAATAGCTTGTTGGATGCGGTTTTCTTTTTAATTACTTCTTTTTTTAAAAATTAATGTGGGGTTCTTTTATATCGTCGCTGCTGATGCTGTCCTTTTTTTTTTCGCGCCGCGTCGCTATCTCTCGTGCGTGACTCCAATATGCCGTCGTATGTACGTTATTCTCAATTCGCAGGACTGAACAGGGAATATATTGGTGTATATATGTTTAAAAAAGGTGTAGTTTGTCCGAAATCGATTCCGACAACTCTTTCGTTTCTTCGAGCCACAGTACTTTCACGGTCAGCGTTTTTGGACGGAAGCTTTTTTTTTGTATATGGGAACGATGAAGACGATGGGGTGAATGAACACGAATCGGTCCGGATGCGCACGTTGACGTAGCCCCCTGACGATCCACCGGGGGACAGAAGAAAAGAGAGGAAGAAACAAACAAGTCAATAACCATCTGGCGTTACCTACCGAGTCTTTCCTTTCGTCGCGGCTCGTTGCGTAATATGGACGGGGGGTGTTTCCCATCTACGTCGTTTTCGATGCGGCCTGGCCCGGGTGTAGGTTCCTTGGATCACGTGCTTTGTCCGGCTACGTATTGGCAAGGTCCACTCGTGTAGTCGACGAGTCTTGCAATCTGTAGCGACATTTTATTGATTTTGATTTTGATTTTGATATTTCTTTCTACTTTTTATCTTTATTATTTTTGTCGATGAAAGACGCATGATACGCTGAATGGATAATTGACAATTCACGCCTCTACTACGCTGGTAAAGCAGGGACCGTAGTCCGCGTGTCCGCATCGTTCGAAAGCGCAGTGACTGTGGCGGCGCAGCTGTTCACTCTGTCCTTTTTTTTTTCTTTTTTTATAAGAAAATTCAGATGGGAACATAGATCGATATTTGAATATCCCTTTGCTAGTTGGCCTTTTTTTACGAATGTACTCATACACACATAAAGTACCTCATATATGCAGATAACTCCATATACATGAGCAAAGGTCTTCACACCGCCTCGGAGTAAGAAGAAAAAGGAGAGACATTGTTTCTGGACGAGGTGGGATTCGTGCGATTTGCCGCGATTGCGTTTCATGTCCGTCACTAGTATGGAGGGGGCTGGGGATGAGCGATTAAAAGTATAGAACGTCATCTTGCGTAGACCTTTTGATTTGAGGTTCTGAGTTTAGTTGGAAGAAAAGAGAAAAGAGACAAAAGACATCACTTTTAGCTTTTTAGGTCCTGAAAATTCATGTCTATAATGATAAATTACGCGGAAGCTAGCTTAATAAACAGAGCAGCTACCCTGGCACTACATTGCGTCAAAGAGTCTTGTTGCGAACAAGCCCTCATTTTTCTTCATCCCTGTCGTTCCCGTCACCAAATCATCAATTGCGCACTTCTGAATATATTGATAAGAAAAAGAAAAAGAAAAGATTTAAAAACGAAAAGAGACCCCGGACGCTCGTTGCTCACATCCTTCCTGTCTGTCGTTACCTTACATCTGAACCTCGACTCTGCCCTCGGCGCCAGGCCGGCCCTCACGGAGGTTGGGCAGCAGGTAGGTGATGTCATCCCAGGGGTGACGGTACAGACCAGTGCGGAGTCGCTTCTGATCCAAGAAGTGAGCAATGAGACCAATGCTTCGTCCCAGAACGAAGAGTCCGTTAAGAACACCCATCGACAGGTAGTCCTCGGCCTCCTCGGTGGAGAAAGCACCGCAGTTGCGGAGAAGATCGACGAAACAGACGGCAATACAACCGTCAACATTGAGAATCAGGTTGTCCTTCTTGGAGGTCGTCACAGTCTCAACAGCCAGGGCGTAGTCGAGCAACTTGTGGCTGGGGAACTTGGCCAGAACGTACTCCTTGACCAACTCAACACGCAAGTCAGGGTTGTTGCGCGACTTGACTCGGTGACCGATGCCGGGAATGAGCTTGTTGCCCTTGCGCATGCTGTCGACAAACTCGCGAGGGCTCAGACCCTTGTCAAAGGCGCGCGTGAACTCATCAGCGGCGCCATCGAGAGCACCACCGAAACGAGAACCAATGGTCAGCAGACCAGAGACCAAGGCGCTGATCAGGTCCTTGCCGGCACGGGTAGTGATAATGGTGTTCATTGCACCAGACACGGCAGGACCGTGGTCGGCGGTAAGCATGAGAACCATTTCCAAAAACTTGGAGGCGTAGTCGGGAAGGCGGCGACGGAACCACAGCAGAGACATGACGCCACCAATGCCGATGTCCTCGCGGAACACGTCAGAGATGGGCATACCGGCGTAGAGAAGCTCCTGGCCACGGTCGTCGGAGATGGTAGAGATGAAGGCAGCAGGCTTTCGGATGAGACCAAGCTCCTGGGCCCATGAGTAATCAATGGGGATCTTGGGAACAACAGGCTCGGGCTGGGGGACAATAGTGCCCTCCTTGACGAGCTTGTCATAGACTTCCTTGAGAACGGAGGGCATGTCCTCGAACGTGTCAGGGACGTAGAAGCCAGCTTCGCGCATAGTCTTGTTCTTGGTGGCGGCAGTCTCGAGCTGAGAGTTGGCAAAAGAACCAGCGTGACCGAACTGGACCTCAGTCTTGAACATGCTGGCGCAAGTACCAATGGCCCACGCGACAATGGGTTTTGTGATGATGCCCTGCTTCACGGCATCAATGACCTTGTATTCCTCGACACCACCAACCTCACCGAGCAAGACGAGAATCTTGCAGTCAGGGTCGGCCTGGTACCGGAGCATGTGGTCGATGAAAGTAGTGCCGGGATATCTGTCACCACCAATGGCGATACCCTCGTAGACACCGTCCGTGTTTTGAGAAATGATGTTGTTGAGTTCGTTGGACATGCCTCCAGACTTGGAGACGTAACCAACGGAACCCTTGCGGTAGAGCTTGGAGGCAACAATGTTGTCCATCATGCCGCCAGTGTTACCAATCTTGAAGCTGCCAGGCTTGATACCACCAACAGTGGCGGGGCCAATGATGGTGATGCCCTTCTTTTTGGCAATGTGGGCAATCTCACGAGCACGCTAATTTCGCAACACCTTTGTTAGTTGACAATATTCTAAATTTTATGCATGACCATATTCAATTGGAGTTCCAACGGGGCAGCACACAAGCATCCGACATTCTCTCCCCCTCTCTTCACCAAATATCCATGTTGCTTGACGTCAGGGGGGGTGGAATTGCGATGGCAACTTACTCGTTCGGGCACACCTTCAGCAATAATGGCAATGGTCTTGACTTGTGGGAACTGCATGAGCTCCAGAGTAGAGCTGTAGACACTTCGGGAAGAAGCAAAGTTGACAACAACATCAACATCGGGGTGCTTGCTCATAGCCTTTTCCACCTGTTGGTAGACAGGCAGCAGAGTCTCGCTGGTGCCCCAGTACATCTTGCTGACGAACTGACCACCAAAGGTGTAGATGATGCCAGCGACGGAGGGGTTCTTTCGCTTGCAGATAAAGTCAAAGTCCAACATGCCTTGTACGGCACGGGGCTGGAGACCGTAGACGAAGCATCGGGTCTTGTCGTTGAAAAGAGCGTGCTCAGGAAGAGGGCTCAGAGGTCGGCTGGGGGCAGCAAATCGCTGAATGTTGTCGTTGGCAGACAGCCCGTTGGTGCCAGTGGTACCGGTTGACGTCGCTTGACTCATGGCTGTTGTGTGTAGAAGTCGGCCGTGCCAAACAAGTGCGTAGGTTGTTTACGAGGGTTGAAAAAAAAAGTGGTGTTTACAGGAAGAGAAGGTGAGGGGCGCGAGAGACGGAGAGATTTCAAGTTGACGATTTTCTTGAGCGGGTCACTGTGAAGGCACTACCAGTCAGCAGCTGCAGTAGCTTGTTGAGGCCAAGGTAGGTTGCAGGGCCGTTGAAAGCTTTCTGTAAGTACAAAATATAAAGGCATGAGAGGAAGACGAACAGTACCAAGAGCGGCGAATACTGTCAAAGCCGCTCTGACAATGGGAAGCGGATAGAGAGTCAGAATTGTGAGTAGGGGAGGAGGAGGAAGGGGGGGGGATTAGATTTCAAAACTCGGGAGAGACGGTGGGTGATGAGGACTCAAGCTCAAGCACCGCAACCACAACAGAGTCTGGTCTGGTTTGTCTGGTCTGCTGGTACCTTCATGTTAGCTTTTGGTGGGAAGCGGGAGCCCGGCCAGGCGTTGGAGGGGTGCCCTCGGGCCTTGTAGGACACCCCAGAGGCCGTAGCGCCATTGTGAGCTCCCCATGGGCGCCCAGGTCGCCGCAACAGCGCCTAGTTGGCAGTATGCAAGATGGGAAGCCGCTCGCCAGGCCTGGTCAGACTAACACCACCGCCTGCCAAACTTGGCCACGATGCAGAGGATGAGTGGGTGGGGACGCCAATGCCATACACTTTCGGCGACTGCAGCTAGGGGCAGATTCCTGTGGGGGGCACGCACTGCGGGGATGAAAGGGGCGTGCAGGTACAAGTACCGACTTCGACAGGCACAGGAGAAAAAAAAAAAAAAAAACGAAAAAGAGGAAACATTAGACATTGGATAGCCACACATACCGGCGAACGGGTGTGGGGATATAATGACGGACTCAATCGCAAAGCAAAGTACATATTCAAGACACAGAAGAGCGCTGATGACGGCAATTGAAAGGTTCAAAGCAGCCAGCCACCGCGCGAAAGATGAAAAAAAGACGAGAAAAAGACAAGAAAAAGACAAGAAAAAGACAAGAAAAAGACAAGAAAAGATGACCTGGTGCCCACCAAGCCGTGTTTCTGCTTTTCGGTCCTGCGCAGACATCGGGCAACAGTATCATGAAGGCACACACGCACGCACGCACGCACTAAAAGTAAGTAGCAAGCCCAAAGCCTTTTTTTCCCCTCTCCTGGTTGCAAACATCCGTGTGTGCGCTTGCGCAAGTGCTGGGGGCGTCAGTAGCAGGATCGACATTAAAATTGAGTTGGGGAACGTCTGGGCCCTGTTGCTCTTCGTCTGCTCATCCCAATCTTGCCAATCTCGTCGATTGTTGAATCGACTTGAGCCTCAAGCCATTACAATACACCGGGTGCAGACCCAGCTGATCCTTGCCCGCGTCCCGCCGCCAGCACTAGCCAGGTAGGTGCGCTGGGTACGGGTTGCAGCACGCGCCTGTGAAAGTACCTGTACATGGGCACTTCAGGGTTCTGCCGCCGCTGTCGGGACCCCGACGGCCAACTGGGCTCGATAGAATGTTGACATGCTTCGATGGGGTTCTTTCTGGGTCAAGAATCCAGGATCCACAGCCGACAAAAATCTTGTTGCCAAGCTTTCAGTCGAGAATCGCCCGTCCATTGTGACGATGCTATGCATGCGCGGCTTACGCAGAAGCGTCCCCTGTCGGCCGAATCGGCGGCATCATAAGCCATCACCATCATCATTCCGAGTCAGAGTGCTGTCGGATGCGGTCTTGACCACTACCACCATTGCCATGCGAGCGCCGCCTCGGGCGTAATTTATGAGCGGTCAAAGACTGCCATTGCCAATTGCGCTCTTTGAACATACATACGCACAGCAATGCAAGCGGGCGGGCTCCATCCGGTGGGCGGCTTTGAGCGCAGAAGTCTGCTTGTCAGTCTGTCCTGTTGGCGGGCAGGAATCTCCTTGGTTGGCATCACAGGGTTTCTTCTCCCGGCGAGCAACGACAGCAATTCTTCTCTCTCTCTCTCTCTCTCTCTCTCTCTCTGATTTTTTCCCCCTACGGCTAGTACTACCTTTCCTTTCTTTGCTTAGCGCAGCTTGAAATTGGCTTCTCGAAGATGCCTCGAGTACAGTCATCTGCGAAAACAAGTAGGCGACGAATTGTGGCAGGAAATCAAACCGCTTTCAACAGCAGAAATGAGGCGTGGCATCGTGGCTCCAAAAGTCAGGATGGCAGACCCACTTGGCATCCCTCAACCGCTGGGGCGGCCCTGGGTCGGATGTACCGGTACTCGCACCTTGTTTCTCGCCCGCCGAGTCGATGGGGCAAGGCTGCATTACCCCAATGCTTTTTCTCCTGCAAACCAACTCGCCAGCCATTCAGTGTTCATGTTTGCTCGGGGCGGATGATGGGCCACCGCATTGGCTTGACAACTGAGTGCCCCCCACGCCGCCCCCAGCCAGATTTGTTTTCACCGCCCGCGTGGTAGGGCAGGGCAAGGCAGGGCAAAGGCAGGGCAAAGGCAGGGCAAAGGCAGGCCCAAGGCAGGGCAAAGGCAGGGCCTCGAGCCGGGCGTGCTTCCTGCACGAAACAGCGCATGGAGCTGCGGCAGGAGCTGCGCGCACCAAGTCGCCCCAGCCGCCAGATCAGCACGTCGTCAGTCCGGTCCGCTCTGGTCTGGTCTGGTGGTCTGGTGGTCTGGTCACGATTTGTCCGCTGCAATCAATGAATTGTTAGGGCCGCCAAAGGCAACGCCTACTGGGCCGCACCTGCCGGGTCTGGTACCTCAGGTGGTCAAAACACACACCCCCCCCCTCCAGTCCTCTCAACCTCACTGCCACCCACCAGCGCAAACTTGACGGGTAATTTGTGTCTGGCAGAGATGCTAGGCTCTTCGACCAGAGATTGACGCCAGCAAGATTGCAGCTTTCCATCGCTGCCACCCAACTTTCTGTCAAGGCCGCCGAGCTCTTTTCCTCACCCCGCCCCTTCTCCTGTCATACCACTCTGCCTGTACCAGACCACATCAACATCGGCTTGGACTCTTCCTTTACTCTTCTCGTTTCCCAAACTTGCAATTGCACCTGCAAGCTGCCTCTTGTAGTCTCTCGCTCAACCTCTGGCTTTGTTGAGATTGCTGGTGCATTGGTATGTTATGTGCCTTTACTTGGCCAAGAGCCTTCCCCTTCAATGTTCTCGTCAACGGCCATGATTTCCTTTGCCAGCGCTTAAACAGCGACTGTTTTGCCATTGACAGCAACCATTGCGTTTCGCATTGTACCACACATAAAGGCCACCGTTAAGCTGACGCATCGCGCACCCTCAGATTCTGCAATCAGTGCTTCCGAGACTTTCACTCACTTGCTGAGCCCGCTATTCTTTCATCCGCTCGTCTCCGCCGCACATCACCATGTCCGCCAAGTCGATTTCCGAGGCCGACGGCAAGGCCATCCTCAACTATCACCTCACCCGGGCTCCTGTCATCAAGCCGAGTCCTCTCCCCAAGCCTACCACACACAATGCCCCCCCTCGCTTGGCTTCTCTGCGATTCCCCGAGGATGCCAACGTTGAGGATGTCCTAAACCAGGCCGAGGTCACCTACCCTTGGCTTCTCCAGTCCGGCGCCAAGTTCGTCGCAAAGCCTGATCAGCTCATCAAGCGTCGGGGCAAGAGTGGTCTTTTGGCCTTGAACAAGACATGGGCTGAAGCCAAGGCCTGGGTCGCTGAGCGAGCAGGAAAGGAGCAGAAGGTCGAGCACACTGCTGGCGTGCTGAGACAATTCCTCGTGGAGCCTTTTGTGCCTCACCCACAGGATACCGAATATTACATTAACATCAATTCTGTCCGTGATGTAAGTTGCGCCCCTATTGTGTATTTCTTTTTCACCTTCTTTTTGTTCTCGCCTACCTTTGTTTGCCGAATTCGAAATCCGGCTTGAAATTCATGTTTTGGGCCACCACTTCATAGTGTGTGCGGGTTCTTTCGTTTATTTTTTCCTTCTGGCCGGTCTACGTATCCATATTCTAGAAGTCAAGGATATTGGGCCAACGAGAGCGATGGCTGTCCATCTTCCGCGCATCGAATGCTGGCCTGCGTCGGTCGTATATGGCCGGAGTTTGGATGCGAACAGATGCCGTGATCATCAGGGTCCTCGGACATGTTCTCCTTGTTACTCTCACTCCGGATGCTGTATCCGACACAGATTTCTTGGTGCTGCGTCTTTGCTTCGGAAAAATCCATTGTGTCGCAGATGGCCTATTGTCATGACAGTCTCTGAGAACTCCCAGTGTGCTAACATACTTTACCTCTCCTACTAGGGCGACTGGATTCTTTTTACCGATGAAGGTGGCGTTGATGTTGGTGACGTTGATGCTAAGGCTGAGAAGCTTTTGATTCCCGTCGATCTTTCTGAATTCCCCTCCAACGAAGAGATCGCTGCCAGCCTTCTCAAGAAGATTCCTCAAGGTCTGCACAATGTCCTCGTTGACTTCATCACCCGCCTGTATGCCGTCTACGTCGACTGCCAGTTCACTTACCTCGAGATCAACCCCTTGGTCGTAATCCCCAACGAGGACAAGACCTCGGCCCAGGTCCATTTCCTGGATTTGGCTGCCAAGCTGGACCAGACTGCCGACTTCGAATGCGGTGTCAAGTGGGCCGTTGCTCGATCTCCTGCTGCGTTGGGCCTTACCAACATTGCTCCCGCCAATGGCGAGAAGATCAGCATTGATGCCGGCCCTCCCATGGAGTTTCCTGCCCCATTCGGTCGTGAGTTGACCAAGGAAGAGGCCTACATTGCTGAGATGGACGCCAAGACTGGTGCCTCTCTCAAGCTGACTGTCCTGAACCCAACCGGCCGCATCTGGACTCTGGTTGCCGGCGGTGGTGCTTCTGTCGTCTACGCTGACGCCATTGCCTCTGCTGGTTTCGCTGACGATCTCGCCAACTATGGTGAGTACTCTGGTGCTCCTACCGAGTCACAGACCTACCACTACGCCCGTACCGTCCTGGATTTGATGCTGCGCGCTCCCATGTCCGACAAGGGCAAGGTCCTGTTCATCGGTGGTGGCATTGCCAACTTCACCAACGTCGCGAGCACCTTCAAGGGTGTCATTCGCGCCCTGCGCGACTACGCCACCCAGCTGATTGAGCACAACGTTCAGATCTGGGTCCGTCGTGCTGGCCCCAACTACCAAGAGGGTCTGAAGAACATGAAGGCGGCAACCCAGGAGCTCGGCATCAACGCCAAGATCTTTGGCCCCGAGATGCACGTCTCTGGCATTGTGCCTCTGGCCCTCGTTCCCGGCAAGTGGGAATCCAGCAATGTGGAGGAGTTCAAGGCCTAAAAGATTGCGGAGTGGCAAAATGGTAATCAAAATGAGAAGAGAAATAATCAACAACTATTCTTATTGAACGAGAGAAGAAAAACAAAAGGAAAAGAAGATAAAACCAACCATGGTTCAAATGATGTTAAAGCGATCAAGGGAAGCACATGGAGAACTTCTGGCAAGGTGGGCCAGAACGGATTAAGGAACGAGGATGGAAATGACTTTATAGATGGTAACGCTAATTAGTACCCGCAACTTGTTGTATTTTGCAAAGCTTACACGACGGAATCAAGTTCCGTGACACAGAAAGGAGTAGAAGCCCCCAGCCTGCTGCCAGGACAGACGGCCGGGGGATCGTGTATGGCTAGCCACCAGTCAAGACTGGAGTAAGGTGATGATACAAAAAAAAATTGAAAACACAATCAATCACTTTTCACGGATTATATGCTATAACCGAGCTCTGCTTGAAGTGACCTTTGAACGCGAACCTCTGAAAAAATAAGGCCATAAGACAGACATGCCGCGAAATCAGCAGATCATGTCATCGACTCAGATTAAACGCAGGGTAGCTAGCAGTGTTCAGTTTCCAGTCAACCTACCACTAGACAGCGTGTAGTGAGGAACCGTGACCATTTCTGCTCTGCGCATGACAGACTGGGAATCAATGTGAATTATGTCTATATGTGTATGCATAAACAAGTGCCTTTTTCTTTGGCTACTTGAAACAGGCCGTCTACATGTACAAGCTTTGGCTGCCTCCCAATAAATCAACATCCCCCCCCCCTTCTTCGGCTCCGGTTTCTACAAAAAGAGCATGGCAACCAATGGCACCACCGCAGCCAACATCATGGGCGTGTTGAGCATGGCACCGCTGTCGTCGTCGTCGCCGCCCTTTCCAGCCTTGCCCTTGTCGGAGCTTGGGCCGTTGCCACTACCACTGCCCTTGCCACTGTTGTCTGTATCGTTGGCACTGCTGTCATCCGTGAAGGTGGGAGTCTTGCCAAAAACGTTAAACTCGTCATCTGGGAAGGGAGTAATCTTGAGATTGGTAATCTGTGTGCCCTTGGAGTCCACGACCTTCATCTTGACGTTGTAGTCGGAGATTTTGACAATCTTGCCCACGGGCTTGGGGCTGATGCCATTGTCAATGAGCTCCTGGACACCAGGGGGCGGGTTGGGCGCGGTGAAGTTGGTGTCAAATCCCTTTTGCGTAAGCAGGGACGCCTTGCACGGGGGAGGAGTGATGTCTTTCTTCTCGGCCTTTTGCCCTTGGACAGCCTTCCAGTCAACGGTGGCCCAGGCGGCCTTGAGGCGGTCGTAGTCGCCGAGAATGTTCAAGGTGTCGCCTTTGACGGATACGAGACCGTAGCCGTTGTCCTCCTGGTTCCACTCGTACACAACACCGCCCGACAGCACGCCCATCATCTTGTCGCTGTAGATGGTACGGGTTTCGTTCCAGTAACGGGGTGAAGGCTCAATGCAACCGTATTCGCTGAAGAAGACAGGAACAGATGACTTCTGCAAGCCGTCCACGAGGCCCTTGTAGGTTGAACTCTCGAAAGTGGCGTCGATACCGCACCAGCTGTAAGAGTTGAGAGCGAATATATCCGAGCGGGTCATGTCGTTCTTGGTGCCGTCGCTGCACTGCATGAAGTTCCAGGTATCCCAAAGCACAGGGCGAACGTCGGCGGCGGAGTAGCCGACAGGAATCTTTCGCTTCAAGTTCTTTTTGATGTAGTTTTTGAGGTCGCGTGTGACAGCTCGAAGATATTGAGGAACATATTTGGCCGAGGCAACGTCATTGATGACTTCATTGCCGGAAAAAAACAGCAAGGTATTGGGGTAGTTGCCGAAGGCTTCAACAACGGCAAAGGTGTGGTTGAGATAGGCCGCGTAGTACGACTCCCACGGCTTGCCAGTATCGAGGGCTTCACCCACGAGGGGAGAGTTGACGTCCAGCATCATGTACATGCCAGCCTAGGACGAGAACGACAGCTGCGTGAGCCAGACGACTTCTCTTGGGTTTGAGGGGGAAGAGGATAAGAGTCATCAGGTACTCACCGCATTGAAGATGCTGGCACACTCGTCATGGTTGAGATTTGGGTTCAAGTTGTAGACCCGAATGGCGTTCACACCCATTGCCTGCATGAGGGCGGCATCTCGTTTGCACGCATCGGGCTGACTCAACGGATCGGGTGAGGTGGGGGAAAAGCCAGCACTGCCGCCGGGTTGGTAGGCGATGCCGACGACTTCAAATCGTTCGCCCGTCTTGGGGTTGTAGATCTCGTTGCCCTCGATCTCGAGGGACGGAACGGCAGCAACAAGTGATGCGCCGAGCGCTACAAGCGCTGTTTGAATCTGTGGTTCACAGCCATTTTCATTAGCTTGGCGCCGGGTTTGGACATTATCGCAAGACAGAAGCCGTCCGGTCTGGTCTATACTTACACGCATGGTTTCGAAAGACTGTGGCACGAGGGCAATACGGGGCAGGAGCAACAAGTAGTATATATGAATAAGAGAGTGACGAGAAGCGAAGTCGAGAGGAGAAACGCGCGATGGAAAGGATTGGACGCCGAGGGACGGCAGGAGCGACGGCAAAGGTGTTGACAAAGAGGTCAAGTTGGCGAGAGCAAACACGGGCGCGACGGACCAGAGTTGAGGTGACTTTGGGCCGGCTGTCCGGCGGTTCTCTCTTATCCCCGGCCAAGGCTCGTTGCGAGAAGAGGGTAGGGGGGGGCTGCTTGTGTCTGTGCCCAATTCGAAGGATCGAGTCCCATGTCATTCATATCACCAAACCAACATGGTGCTTGATCGCTCGCCTCACTTGCATAATGCAAGACAGACACCAGAGCCCGAACATGGCAGACGAGCACCTGGCCCAGGCCGACGCATGTCGCAGCACAAATGCTTGGATCGATTTGATCTGTTGGATGGCGATTGTGTAGTTGTTTCTGTGTCTGTGTCTGTGTCTGTTTCTGTTTCTGTTTCTTCGTCTGTGTCTGCGTCTGTGTCTGTGTCGATTGCGTTTCGATGTTCCTGCATGCGAGCGCCACTTTCATTGGACCCCTGCTCGCCGGCCTTCCGCGTTAGTGATTATGTAGGCAAAAATTCCAAGCCAGATCCACTCCTTTTCTCTCAGTAGCAGCAAATTCTGGTAATATCCAGACGAGACAGACAAGACAGCACACCCACGCACATTGGGCCATGATTCTCTCCACGTTGAGCAGCAATGCCGTTGGCTCATCACCTCTTTTGCCATGTTCTCGCATATGAAACAACTGCCTGCCTGCCTGCCTGCCTGGTTCCGCTCCACGCCTCCATGGTACCAGACATACCCTATGTTCGTTTGATTATCCAATTTAAGGTGTCTGCACATCACAACACAATCACGCAACGCGACGCGACGCAGGTCTACCTTGTGGATGGTGCAAAATTATAACCTCAAATTGACCATTTTCCTTCAGACGACCCATGTTGTCAACTGGCGCTTGTTTTAGTTGTAATCCAACAACGCATTGTGAGTGTGCTGCTGATATGTCGACAACCAAGTCTCAACCCGCTCGATACCTGCGTCAGATACGGCCAGGGTCTCACTCTCCCATCGACCATGACGCAGTAAAAATAGACTTCTCCAATGCGGTAACAAATGTCCCATAGCCAAGCCCATAGCCAAATTGTCTGGCCCGTCATGGGACCGAAAAAAAAAATATATAGCTTCATTCGTTCATTTTCGACGCATGCCGTGACCCAAACGACCCCCCCCCCCCCAAAGCAGGATACGTACCCCCCACCCCCACCCTGCCGGCGCAGCGACAAGCCAGCGAGAAGGAGGAAGTCCATCCAAACGTCGCCTCCGATCAATGCAGTAAAAATCCTCCATCCACACCTTTCCAAACCGCGCGAATGCCACCCCGCATCGCCATCCCATCATTCATCCCCAAACGACATCCAGTGAATTTATATCCCAAAATGTCATCTTGTGCGTCAACTACCCGATCTCTTCAAAGCCGTAACTCAAATTCCGAACATGAAGAAAAACAAAAAAAGAAGAAAGAAATAATAAAGAAAGGAAAGGAATTGAATAAGAAAACCCCATATCATAATAGAAATAATTAATATCCTAAAAAAAAAAGGACAGCCCCCCAAGACCGACGCCCCCTCATCATCTCTGGCCCCTCAGGCGTCGGCAAAGGAACCCTCTACAAACGCCTCTTCGACAACCATCCCGACACATTCTGCCTCTCCGTATCGCATACGACCCGTGGTCCCCGGCCCGGCGAACAAGATGGTACAGACTACCACTTTGTCACCATGGAGGCCTTTGAGGAGCTGATTGGCAGGGATGGCTTCGTCGAGCACGCCAAGTTCGGAGGCAACCGCTATGGGACGAGTAAGATGACGATTGAGGAGCAGACCCGGAAGGGAAAAGTTGTTGTATTGGATATTGAGATGGAGGTATGTTTTTTTTTTCTCTTTTCCCCTTGGTTCGTATGTGTATATGTGTTTTTTTTAGAGATTTCAGACAGCAACGCCTCGGTGCGCGCATTTGTGTTGGTGTTTGCTATTTGTTTATTTTCCTACTGGAGTGAATCCTGCTGCTCACCCATGTTGATTTTCGTTGCATGCAGGGAGTCAAGCAGATCAAGCAGTCTAGCATTGCTGCCCGCTACATCTTCATCGCTCCTCCTTCACTCAGCGCTCTGGAGGCTCGACTTCGCGGCCGTGGTACCGAAGATGAGGCAAGCGTGCAGAAGCGCCTCGCCCAAGCTCACAAGGAACTCGAGTTTTCCGAGACGCCCGGTGTCCACGACAAGATCATTATCAACGACGATCTGGATAAAGCATACAAGGAATTGGAAGAGTACATCTACAATCCCTCCGACTCATGACGGTATGATCAGAGTGAGTGGCGAGAGAGACATGGACCGCGCCACCGAATGACGTCGGAATGAAAATAAAAGAGTGATGCAATACAAAACAGCGTTTTTTTTTTCGACTGAAAGCTAGAGCAAATATATTGCCTTGTTGTCCAATTCAGAAAAATACACTCATCTATTTACTTTGGAACCAATGGTTGACGGAAAACGCTAAATATCTTAATCCATTAATTATTCGTTTTTCTCGCATGACTCAACTCAACTCTAGCTATACCTAGAGTGTAAGTAATTGACATCTGATTAAGGACTTGGAAAGGATGCAAACGAGAATTGCAAGACGACTGCTAAGTAAGACAAATTCAAACACGCAAAAAAAAGCCCTGGGCGAGATTGATCAAGCATGGGCAAAAGGATCGTGGACCAGAGGACAGCAGCTCAAACTGGCCCTTGTGGGTATTTATGATGCCGAAGATGTGGTATTCCGATGCTTGTACATACTGCAAAGCATACGTCCTCTGCTGGACAGCTCAGCTGCTGACGCCAGAAACAGCCTCATTCTCCGAACAGGCTGATCACAGAGACCAAATGCTTGTCAATCTCAATTGGCCAGTTCATCACTGTGTCACGAAAATGGCCCGCTATTCAGAAACGATTAACACCCCCAAGCTCTGTTTTTGGGGCTTCCATGTAAGACCACGAGAGATGTCTTGCATAAAGAGAAAAAAAAAAGGTCGTAAGAAGATAGTCGGCAGCGTGTCCTCCGTAAGCTGCCAAGAGACGCCTCTGCTCCCTCGCAAGTTGAATATCACAAGCTGAATCATCGACCTAGTAGCCGTTCAGAGCCATTCTTTGGGAGTTGCGGCTCAGCTCTCTGTCAGCAGAAGGGCTGATGGGTCTGCTGCTGGCACCACCAACGTGTGCACTGCTCTCCTTGAGGGCGAGCAACTGTTTGGCACGGAAAGTCTCGTAGTGGATCTGAGAAGTGGTTTCAATCAAATCCTGTAGATGCGTTCGGAGCAAGAAATTACGCAGATAGACGAATTCGCAGTGATTTTCGTCCTCGACGTTAATGACTCCCCATCGGTTCTGACGTCCACGAACCTGCTTGCCATCAATCATGATGGACTTCTCCGAACCCACGACAGCGAAAGGAACGAGACCCTGCATGACGCGTCATGTTAGCCATATAGTACTTGAGATAGAGTAGATGCTATATGATATACCAACATACCTTGATCTGGCCATTAAGAGAACGCTCTTCCTCGTCAAATTCCTCATTGTCATAGGGGTACATCTTAAGGTTGTGGAAAGCAAACTCCTCCTTAATACGCTCTTTGAAAGTTTGACGCTCCTCTACGGTGAGAGTGTCGGCCTTGGCGATAACAGGAACAACATTGACAACATCAGATAGCTTCTTGAGGACAACAATGTCGATAGGTTTCAACGAGTGACCAGACGGCTGAATGAAAAAAAGACAGCAGTGGATGCGGGTGTCCTGGATGTAGCGCTCTCGCTGAGCAGTGAGCTCCTTTCGCAAGTAGGCAGAGTGCTGGTCCTTAATATACTTCACAATGGGATCCCAACAGCGGTCGTTGTTGACGAGATCGCCGTATCCGGGGGTGTCGACAATATTAAGTCTCAGGCGAACGCCATTCTCCTCAATGATGTGAGAAACGCTCTGGATTTCAGTGGTGGAGCGAATGAGTTCATCAGGCTCCATCCGACCCTTGGAGTCGATTAGGTGCGAGGCGAAAATGGTGTTGATGAGGGTAGATTTGCCCAAGCCCGTCTGGCCTACATGAATGATAGGGAAGGTTAGCTGCTATCAAGAGTTTTGGAAATTTGAATATGTGTAAATTCCTGCCTCTACATCGCACATACCAACGCAGATGACATTGAATTGAAAACCGCGCTTCAACAGCTTCTTCTCGATTTGAGACGTGATGCTGTCGAAACCGACATGGCTCTTGGGAATGATGGTGTTCGCAGCAGCGGCCATTGTGTAGGGTTTCGTCAGAAGGAGGATAGAGATCAGAAATAGCTTTACAGGCTATCGAGGAAAGTTTGCAAGTAATTGCAATGTACGAATCTTGTCCCTAATCCAAGAAAGCCGGAAGGAAATTTGTAGCGAAGATGAATGACGCGAAACAACCGACGATTGATGATCACGATCAAGGAAGGGGAATGTGGCACGGGAAGCGTCAGATGGGAGTTAGGCTGGAGTTTTGGACCACCCGCGTTTGACGGGTCCAAGAAGGGGTGACTTTTTTTTTGGGGCCTTTTTCTGGGCCACTGGCCGGGCAGCTTGGCTGCTAACCAGACCGGATGCTCCTGCCCACTCCGAGCCCACAATTTGCTCAGGAAAGCGCAGGGGCGGAGAAAGGGGGTAGGGTGCCATCGCGGCGTTGTTATTGGAGCTTGCTATGCGCCCACTTTTTGTCTGTGCGTTGGCCATAGTTGATTGGCCCAGTGCCGAAGCCAGGGCCACTACAGTCACGAATAGACACATGGAGCTGGCGGCAGACTTTTGATGGGGGTGATAACGCGAGTTTGCGATTTTGAATCAGTCTGACTGACAATTGACTTTGCAGCCTGACAGTCTAGAACAGCTGCTTTCGACACTCTGACTGCTTGTTACGCTTACGAAACCGACGAGATTCTGACGATCCTAATTACTGACTATTTGAATTAAAGCACGGCAATTGAAGCAATACAGACGGGGGAAATCCTTGTCCCTACGACCACAAGCATCGAAAATATAAACTGTTCGACAACACTACATTCGCTGATTCATACACTACCGAATTATCCTTTAACGACAGTGCTTGAGCCTTGAGCGGTTCGCACACGTATATCACAATGGCTGCTGTCACTGCTTCAATGTTTCCTCGCATCTCATTGCCGGCATTCTCTTCCGCCCGCTGGGCCACCTTTCACACTCGATACTTCAGCCCACGACTGCTTCCTACGCTATCGATTGCCGTACCTGGAGTCAGCTTGAACCTTCCTGCATGGCTGGGTGACATATGGGAGTCGGTTTTGCGAGCCGTGCCGAAGAACAAGGTTTCGCATTCTCGCAAGAGACATAGGCAAATGGCTGGAAAGGCACTCAAAGACGTAAACAGTCTGTGCAAATGTCCAGGCTGTGGTGAGACGAAAAGAACTCACCGACTTTGTCAAAGGTGTCTCGAAGGTAAGCCAGTTTTCTTCTTCTTTTGGAACAAGCCATTGGATTGCTTCCATTAACCACATGACTAGATATGCGACAGATGTGGCGAGATGATTACCCTGCGAACAAGCCCTTGTAATTACATCAAATACATTTTGGGAGGTTGACAGAAGGCTAGTCTCTAATATGGACAAGAGCTGTTTGCCTATGTATAAAAAAACACGTGTTGCATGCTGTTGGCGTTTGGCTTGGATAGCCTTGTGTAGCTTAGATATGCTGTAAAAGTATATAAAATTTCTCTTTTTGATCATCAATATTGATGTTCTGTCGACTGTAGAAGAAGAATTGTTAAGTGCCAAAGGAAGTGCAGCGAACAGAAATTCAGCTACCTTTAGGTAAGAAGAAATTAAAAAGCCTTTACGCTTCTCGAGGTGAACAGCCGGTGGGTGATTACTATTGGAATTCATGACGTCCCAGCGCTGTGACCTACCTAAATGGGCCCCCTTCATGACAGCATCAGGAACTTGCCCCACTAATAGACATCGGAGTTGTGCTCCTACACCAAACTTATCTGACAGCAACCGTTGCGCCGCATGTTAGATGCAAGATGGTAAGGAAATCAAGTGTCTTTTGCTATGGTATACTGACTGACCGACGTTTAGTCGAAGCAATATTTGACCGCTCACACAGTGGATGATGGTAATACTCTATTTTACTGCCCCGTCATCACCAGGCCAGATTGGTCTTTGTTTTCTCTTTTTTAGAAATCCTGTTGCTGCCGACAGAACTGACAAATTATTGCAGCTCACGTAACGGATATATTTTCTCTTGCAGTGACGCCCAAGGCCGTGCTGTCGGCAGGAGGGTCATCAACCCTTCACGTTCATGATACCACAGACTCATCATATCCACTGAAGCAGTCCATCTCCGACGCCCATAAGCTTGGCTGCCACCATATTTGCACGTCGAGAAATGGCAAAGTCGCCGCAAGTGCTGGCTTTGGAGGCGAAGTAAAACTCTGGGCTCTGAATCAGGACACTGGAGAGTGGTCGAGCAGCGGTGAGATCACCGGACCTGCAGTCAAATCTGGCGAGGTTTGGGCTCTAGCCCTCAGTGAGGATGGCTCGTATCTTGCCAGCACAACCAACGATGGGCGGATCAACGTATGGGACATCAAAGGCGAAAGCAAGACCAAGATCCAGGAGTATGAGACTGGCAGCGCTGGATCAGGCAGTTTTGGTATGAGCGTTGATCTCAGCAGAGATGGAAAGTATACTGCCAGCGGGCATCAGAATGGAGGCGTCTACATTTTCAACAATGATACGGGACGAATACTGTATTCGCTATCAGGTATGTTCCGGGAGGTGCTTGAAACTGAAAAAAAAAAGACAACGAGGATAGGGAAAAAAATAGCAAAGAAACAAAATGGCCAAAGGATTAATTGATTATTGCAGGATTAGCAAAGCCAGTTCGGTCAGTGGCGTTCTCGCCTGCTAGTACAAGACTAGCTGCGGCGGGTGATGCAGGAATTATCGCTCTCTACGACATGAAGCACGGTGAGCATGTGGGAAACTTGACAGGGCATTCGTCCTGGATTACCACCACGGACTGGAGTGACACGGGAGAGTATCTGCTTAGCGGATCGATGGACGGCAAAGTCAAGGTATGGTCTATCGAGAGCAGTATGTGTGTGGCAACGCATACCGAGACGGACAAGGCGTTATGGGCAGTCAAGTGGCTACCCAAGACTGGGAAGAACGAGATATTCTGCACCGCGGGAGCGAACCGAAGCATCTCCTTTTATCGAGAAGCAACCGGAGTTTAAATCCCGCGAGAAGTGTTGTACCAGCAACTGGTAGCACTATCTTGACCGTGTTTTTACCGCTTGAGAAGTTAACCGTTGTGGCGAAACTAGAAAGTTTATGATAGAGACATAAATAGACACAGCATGCTATCTCATTATCCCTTGGGATTTCGTCGTTCACGTGATGCCGTTCCAGTCTCGCGTTGCCCCGCCAAAGATAGTCCACCCAACAGATCGTGCTATGCAGCTCTCCACCAATAACAGTTGCACAGTCTTGCATACCTCCTACTCGACATTCAACTACCCTGCCTCGGATCTGTTCCGGCCGCATCACTGCTCTACTGGCCGATGACGAAGCATACCATATTTCACCAATAACAGAAGCATATTATATATTTACAGCCGGAGCAATAAAGAAGTGTCGCATCGCTGAAGAAAAATTATTCCACAAAGCACACAAGCGCAACCCACTATACCCCATTCACTATGCCGACGACAAGACGCTCCGCCGCAGCCGCTCGCGGCCGTACAGGCCCTTCATCAAAAGGCCAGTCCACCATCAGCTTCACAAACAAGGTCACCAAGCCTGTACCAAGGGACGTCAAAAGTCTCGTCACAGCCCCCCACACGCCCAAATTCGACGTCGAAGTACCGGGGAGGACGAAGCCCATAGAGAACAAAGTCGAAGGAGAAGTCAATAAGGAGAAGGAGGATAAAAATGTCGAGTCAGAGGACGAAGAAGCACAGCAGGCCGAGATGGCGGCTGCAGAACGATCCGAAGCAGATATCAGGGCCGAGAAGTTGACGGATACACACATCAATAACTACTGGAAGGGGATTGAGAGGGAACGTAAAGCACCGAGGGTGCATCAGGAGGGGTTATCGGTCAACGATAAGGTGTTGCGATACTTTGACGTGAGCTCGCAGTATGGAGTAAGTTTTCCGTTTCCGTGTCTGATGATTCTTTCTTGAGATGTCTGAGCTGATTTCTGATGATTTCTTTTTGCGCACGTACAGCCGTGTATTGGAATTGAACGTACCAAGAGATGGCAAAGAGCAGAGCGGCTGGGACTGAAACCTCCGATTGAGGTGTTGGCGGTGCTGTTGAAAGAGCATAAGAAGGCAAGTGGCGGGGGTGAAACAGCACAGATAGACAGCATCCTCAATTCAATTGCTGTTGGGTCATGAAAAGATTACGATTATAATACACGATACCGTTTATGACTTTGAAATGTTATAAGAAATGTATTTATTCTCCCCTTCTCCGTCTTCTCCTTCTTCTCCGTCTTCTCCTTCTTCTCCTTCTTCTCCTTCTTCTCCTTCTTCTCCTTCTTCTCCTTCTTCTCCTTCTTCTCCTCCTTCTCCTCCTTCTTCTTCTTCTTCTTCGTCTTCTTCGTCTTCTTCGTCTTCTTCGTCTTCTTTTGAGGTTTTATTACGGTTCAGAATTGGAAGGCGTGCGTTTGCTTCATCATCGAAAACTTTCCATGTGTACGTATTTGCTTAGGTAACGCACGAAATGATTTTTCAAGTCATTGCAGGGCACTCATCTGTGCCGAATCCTTCTTTATATTCTCTATTGTTCATGGCAAGAAAAAACAAAAGCAAGAATGAACTGCTATATAATATATGCGTCGGGCATGGTCTATTCTATATTTTTTTTTTCGTCATCTGGCTAGTACCAGATGCTTCGGGTTCTGTGATGAGGAAACGGCTCTTTGCCAGCTGCCTCCAACTCTTTCATGCGGTCGTACAAGAAAAAGTCTATAAGGATTGCGTTGACCTCGGTATTAGGATGGCGGCGCGATATCTCGCGACGTATTAGCTCAACACACCAGATACTACACGCTGCGGTGATAGTCAGCAAGTGTCTTTCGAAGTACAAGTGCCCTGGGTTTACAAAAAGAACAAGACAAAAAACAGGAAACAATGACCATAGAAAATGCGCATACCTCTCAATTGCATTTCCCATCTACCACCGCTCCTGAACATCTTCTTGTCCTTGATTGCCGCCGCGACCGGGGGACTACAATACAGCGCGCCCAGGGTAATGAGAATTTGCGGTATGCGATAATCGGCAAACATGGTAATTTTGTCAATGTCGTGAAATTCACCGAACGACTTCCCCTCGAAGCAGGCCCACAGGTCGGCGACGAGAATCTGAGCACGCTTGAGGAACCGGACGGGTTTTTCGCGTCCTTCGAAGCTGTGCTCGTCGCGGAAACAGGAGAAGTCTCGCGCGAGGAGATTGACCAATTCAGCGGCGGAACCGTTGGCTGCATCTATGACATTGGCAATGGAACAGTTGTACCGCTGGGAGGAGACATTGTCAGAAGGAAAAGCAATACGCAGAACTATGGAACGCAGGTCGAAACGAATAAAACTACTAGGCAGGCAGGTGGGCGGGCAGGCAGGCAGGCAGACAGGCAGACAGGCAGACAGGCAGGCAGATATGTAGGTATGAGGGTATGCAGGGAAAAAGAAAATACCTCATAAAGGACTTTGCCGGTCTCTCTCAAGCAGGCGAGCCTTTCTTCCAGCAGAGGCATCTCCTCATCCGTGGACGACCTGAAGATGTACCGCAAGGATTCCAGCGTGCACTCCTCTTCATTTTGCCAGTAATGCGGATCCGTGATTGGAATATCTTGAAGTAGAGGGAACCGGAAAAAAAAAAGAGAGAGAGAGAGAGAGGCAATCATGAGTACACTTGTTCAAAAGAATGAAAAAAAGTAAAATCATATCACTACAAATTGACAACAATTGTGTTGATCAATGTCTGATATTGACGTTGTTATCGGCTGTGTCGAACTCACCCTCTTCCAGAGCTCGCTGCATGGCCGCAACCAGACTCCAATAGCCGGTCCATGTCTTCTCCCTGTATTCGATGGAAAAGCGCTCCTCGTCTGGCAGTTCGGACCAGAATGAGAAATTCAACAGGTCCATGGTGAAGATGAAGGCGACGGTGCCCTCGTCTTTGGCTTTGGGATGCAGGTCGTGCTGCGACCATGTTGCGGTCGAGTAATTCTTCAGCTGCATTTGAGAATAGATTGTCTCGGCAGCATGCTTGGTGGCCTGCATGTCAATGGCGACGTCGATGCCCTGATCGTATACATATTCGGCGCTTTCCAAAACGCCCGTGTCTGCGTCCTCTTGTACAAGCATCTTGCCTTGCATGTGCTGGCGGAGCAGCTCCAGAAGTTCGAGGTCTGTTTCATCGTCGGACATGTTCTCTCTTTTTTTTCTTTTTCTTTTTCTTTCTTCTTCCGCGGAGTGAGAGTCAGAAAAACCAAGGCGACGAACAAGTACAAAAGTGAACGAGACAAGGAAAAAGCGGCGTTATCTCGAGTCCTGAGAGGCAAAGGATGACAAAGTTGAGAAAGAAAAAAGAGGTTGACTCTAGGACGCTATGACTCGTCCAATCGGCTTAGCTTAAGAGATCTTGGTCACAGCGACGCGCGCCAGGGGCCGGAAGATACATTGGCTAGATTTGGCGGTGCTGGTGTGCTTCGCGTTCGGCACGGCATGACCAATGATCTCTTTTTTTTTCTTCCTCTCTTTTTTCTTCACGCTTTTAACAGAATCAAGCATTGAAGGGCGCTGCGCACAGTTGGCGTCAAGTACAATTCTTTTCAAGGGAACCATCAAGACGAAAACCATTGACTGTTGCACTCGCACCACTCCAACTTTAAACAAGTACATGCGCGGCGCAACATGCCGCACAGCAACTTGCGTGCGTGGTGACGCCCCAGCAAGGGGCAGCTGTCTGGACTGGACGCAGGACAGGCCAATCAAGGCCGGCCGTATGGGGACGGTCGGTTCCCAAATCCTGGCCAACTGGGCGCGCAGTCCAATTGGTCGCAGCCGCACATCATGGTCATTCAGAGCATCAGCTGAAGAGCGCATCGAGTGCTCGCTCGCAGAAAGTCAATTGTCTTCCGAGAGACGCGAGTCACAACCAACGCTCCCCATCAAACCCCCGTCGCATGCCAATACTCCTCCGCCCTGAGCGCGGCGTCGTCTCTTTCGCAATAGACTCGAGCCATCCAAGTGATTTCTTCGCGGTGCGACTGCGGCCATGGACACTCCGAGCGAAGCTACCCACGCGCACGAAACAGCGCCGGCGGCAGCTGCACCAGCTGCACCAGCTGCACCAGCTGCAACAGCTGCAACAGCCGCAGCAGCCGGTGCAGCCGGTGCAGCAGCCACAGACTCCGTTGCTGGTCAAACGGCCGACAGTGTCTCCTCCAGCATGATCGAGCTTCAATTGCATCCTCGGAAACCGCCTCAGACCTCTCAGCTTGTTCAAACTCAGACTGCGCAGCCCTCGGTGCAAAACCAAACACCAGCACAGCCAAATCCGAACCAACAGAATCCCGCTGCTCAACAGCGTCGACGAGTCATGGAAAGAGACCGATATAATCACCAGTCGCTGGGCCCGTCCGTGAACTCAGCTGTGAAACAAGTATGTTTGGTTTCGAACTCGCAGAAACGTCGCACGCGCGCTAATTGTCCGTTGTTTGAAATGTAGACACGCGTGCTGTTGGTCGGAGCTGGAGGCATTGGATGCGAATTACTCAAGAATATCGTCCTGACAGGCTTCGCCGAAGTCCACATCGTCGATCTCGATACCATTGACCTATCAAACCTAAACCGACAATTCTTATTCCGACAAGAGCACATAAAAAAGTCCAAGGCATTGGTACTTCTTCCTTCTTCCTTCTCTTTTCCCTTTTCCATTTCGGATGAAATCGACAAGTTTGCGAGAAAACGAAGCGAGGGTTAATGATTGTTGTCAATTTAGGTTGCGAAAGATGCCGCCACGAAATTCAATCCCCATGTCAACATTGTTGCCCATCACGCCAATATCAAAGATGATGCTTTCACCGTTTCTTGGTTCAAACAATTCGGCATAGTTTTTAATGCATTGGATAATCTAGACGCTCGAAGGCATGTCAACAAGATGTGCCTTGTCGCAGACGTTCCTTTGATCGAAAGCGGAACTACTGGGTTCAACGGTCAGGTTCAGGTGATCAAGAAGGGTGCTACCGCATGCTACGACTGTACGCCGAAAGAGACTCCTAAATCGTTTCCTGTTTGCACCATTCGAAGTACACCAAGCCAACCCATTCACTGCATTGTTTGGGCCAAGAGCTATTTATTGAAGTAGGGGGACCCGTCTTCACTATCCTTTAAAAGAGGGTTTCCAAGTTATCTAACAAGTTTTTGTCAGTGAAGTATTTGGCGTGAGCGAAGACGAATCCGCGTTTGACCATTCAAATGATACAGAAAACGGTCAGTCTTTACGTGTAATCCTTCGTCCTCGGACTAGCTTTCTGAGATGCTGACCGCGTGTTTAACAGCGAGCGAAATCGAGGAGCTTAAAAAAGAGTCTGCGGCTCTAAAGAAAATTCGGGATGCTGTTGGAACGGAGGACTTTCCACAGATGCTTTTTGATAAAGTTTTTCACAGCGATGTCGAGAGACTACGATCTGTCGAAGACTTGTGGAAGTCGAGAAGAAAACCTGAGCCTCTCACTTACAAGACCGTTTGCACTCAGGCGGACGAAGCTGTGGCTGCCATAGACCGGATTTTAAGCGACGATCAGCGCGTCTGGAGTCTGGAAGAGAATCTTGTCGTGTTCAAAGACAGCCTCAATCGGTTAAGCCAGAGAATGTTGGAGCTTGAAAAGACAAAGAACCCGGATAAACCTGAGCTGGTTATCACGTTTGACAAGGACGATATTGACACGTTGGACTTTGTGGCATCGAGCGCGAATATAAGATCAATCATTTTTGGGATCGAGCGCAAATCAAGGTTTGATATTAAAGAAATGGCTGGTAATATCATCCCCGCCATCGCGACAACCAATGCGATCGTTGCTGGTCTTTGCCTATTGGAAGCCTTCAAGGTCCTTAAGGGGGATTATGGTCAAGCCAGAGAGGTATGCATGATTTTGCTTCAGTCAGAAAAGAAAGGGGGGCGTGTATGTGCGTGTGTGTGTGCGCACTCCGTTCAACGCTGAATATGTCGGCTAATTGTGATCATACAACACAGGTATTCTTGACACCATTTGCCGCGGGACGCTTGCTCGCTCCAGACACTTTGCGATCAGCAAACCCAGAGTGTCCTGTTTGTGGGGTCTTCAATGTTTCTATCACTGTGGATTTATCACGAGCGACGCTCAATGATGTCGTTGAGGATATCGTCAAAAGGCACCTAGGATTTGGTGATAGAGAGTTTGTCCTCAGCAATGCTGTTGGCATCATGTATGACGTTGACGAGACACAAAATTTACCCAAAAAGCTGTCGGATCTCGGTAAGTGCGTCCTTGTGGCATGCTTGCGACAGACTGCTAATGGGTTCAACCAGGCGTCAAGGGAGGTAGTTTCCTTACCATTGTTGACGAGGATGATGAGGAGCCATTCCTGAATGTCGTCATATACATCGAAGAAAGGTATGTAACAACACCTGACAACGTGAGAACAAACGACTCTGACCGACTCCATTCAGCACCATTGACGAGAAGGAGAAGCCGGTTCAGCTCAGCTTGAAAGAAGGGCTCGAAATTCCCAGGAAACCAAAAAAGCCAGCGCCCAGCAATGGTAAGGTTGAGTATGAGCCGCAAGATGGTTTGACTCAGCCAAAACTCGATACTGAAAGCCAAGGCGTGAAAAGAGCGCATCCAGGAGACAATGCGCCTCCGATCAAAAAAGCCAAGCTCAGCACTGATGGTGATGAGAATATTGTGGTCGTGCAAGATACCGGAGGTGCTATTGTCATTGACGACGACTGAGGGATCGTCGCGATCAAAGTTAGTGCTGATGACGATGACGCTGATGATGATGATGATGACGCAATGGCGATGGGCTTGGGGCTGCTGGTTTCACGCAGCACTTAGACCACCATCGATATTCAGAACACAATTGTTCGCAAACCCATTAGTGGCCAGGAAAATTGCCGCATCCGCTATTTCAGCAGGATGCGCCACCCGATTTGAGGGTGTTTCTTTCAGATAGGCCTGTTTGAGCTCAGGCTTGAGATCTAATAGGAGTCTCAAGGTTAGCTGGGCTCGGCTTTGTTTAGTATTTTCTACTTACTCCCCCTTTGCTCTCACTTGTCCGATCATATCAGACGTTGAGGCTGGCGATGAGAAACATCCCGCGGGCTATACGTTGAAGAAGACGGGACAGGATAAGACAAGACTTACGATCCCACATGGAGCTCTGCACCCAACCTGGCAAGAGAGCATTCACACGAATAGAACGGGCTGCCATCTCTAGGCAAAGGGCACGGGTAAAGCCTAGAATGATTTGCTTCGGGTTTTAGCTTTGATCCGCCCTTGCTGTTTGTGGACAGAGACATTTCGTAATTATTTTGGAAAGGGTAAGGGGGGTGGGGGTCGGGTCTCCTTGTTGAACTCATTTCATTGAGATGGATATTTAGAACGACAGAAAAAAAAATCATGGAAAGTGCTTGACGTACCAATTACACCTGCCTTGGAGGCAGCGTAGGCAGTAACCCCAAGACCAGCCTTTATAGCCATGAGGCTAGAGACATTGATGATGCATCCTATTTGTTTCGAGGATGTCAGATGTCCGATGTTTCTTTCCTTCTTCTTGTCTCTGTTTTCTGCTCTCTCTCTCTCCCCCTCCCCTTTTCTTTCTTTCTATTTTTTACGCATCCAACATCCAAATTGGAGTCACTTACCATTCTGTCTCACCCTTGCATGCTTACACACGAGAATCGTAGCCAAAAGATTCGTATCAAGGATACTAGCCAGGGCCTCGTCCGAGGTTCGTTTCAAGAGCGTAGTCTGCGAGATTCCCGCGCAATTCACGAGAATGTCCATTGGACCGACTGATGCCCCTCCGTCCTGTAGCAAAACACGATTATCTCAGCATTAGCACATTATAAGACACACACAGACACACGCACCCGCACAAACGGAGCTTCGGCGTCTTACCTGTCTTTCACGCGGCCCAAATACATCCTTTACGCTCGACTTATCCGCAACATCCAGTCGGATGAATTGATGAGAAGAGGGCCCGTCTGCATATGCAGAGTTTCCTTGAAAGGTATCGAGCTGGGGTTCGAGCTTGGAGCGGGCCTCGACGGCTGAGCGGCCGAGGAGGGACACGACGGCGCCGTGGGCGGCGAATGCGCGGGCGATGCGAAAACCTATTATGCCGGTGGCGCCTACCACGACGGCGTGTTTGCCGGCGAGGCGTAGAGAGGACATGGAATGGGGGTGAAAGGATCAGTGCGGGTGAGAGGACGAGATAAGTCGTGCTCGTGGCGAAGGCGACGACGAGAGAGACGGAGGCGAGATAGATGCAGCGAGCTCGCTCGGCTATTGCACTATGAAGTTTGTGGAGTTGGCGCAGGAAGGACCTTGATTCCTGAAATGTTGGTGAGTGAATCAGAAAGTCTTGGCCAAGCGAACGCCAACTATCTTCATCTCTACACTCTCTTTTCTTCCTTCCTTCCTTCCTTCCTTCCTTCCTTTTCCTTCCTTCCTTTTCCTTCCTTCCTTCCGTCTTCCTTCCGTCTTCCCTTCCTTTCCTTCTTCCTCGCCTCTTCTTTTCGCGCGCGTTCACGTCATCATAAGCATCCACATCGGAACAAGGCTGAGTGAGACTTGGCGTCACATTGGCAGCCCCCCCACCCAGCCAGTAATATCAATGTAAGCCATAATTCCAGATCCCGCATCTTAGCGCGCCCTCGAATATCTCGTCCTTTGAAGAAGTCCTTTTATGCTTCAACATGAATGTGTCCCCGCCGTCGTCACTCCTTTTCACGCAAGCCGCCACCACCCCCGCTATCGCCGCCGCCGTGTCCGGATTGCATCCACACTCGTTTTGCATGCTCAATGTATTGTCTCTTTCATTGACCGTCGACCGATTCTCTCCATCTCTCTCTGGCGCTCATCGCGTGTGATCCCCCTTCTTTTCCATCATGGGCGGCGCGCGACGGGATGCCCCGCCATCCGCCGCTTCGACAACCACGACAACAACAGCTGCGGCGGGGGCAGGAGCGACGGCGACGGACACGACGACAATGAAGACAGCTACCGCCGCGCTGAGAGATGGCAAGAATGTGGACGCTGGGCTGAGAAATGTAAATCATTGTGAGTCTTGGTGGCAGAGAGCCCGGGGGAGGCAGCGCAAGAAACGCACAAACTCGCTGGTTGCAAGACGTGGATTGAAGCTAAACAATTTGCTATCTCTTCCTTCGCCTTTCTGTGTTCCGAACTGCAGATAAAAGAGCGCTTCCACAATGGAGATATAATCTTCGGCAACGGGCTCTACCGCTCATTAGGTGGGAGACGCCGTATTTGGCCTGGATGCAAGACAAGTTGCGCACGCCGACACTCGACAGTTACTTTGCCATCACGGCCAACTTGGGAACACACACATTCTTCATGATTGGGCTGCCAATATGTTTTTGGTGCGGATGGGCGTCGCTCGGTAAAGGGTACGAAGTCATGATCCTCATAATTTCCTCCTTCTTTTTGTTCCACGCGGAAGAGTTTGCTTGCCTCGCTTGTGCTAACATGTGTCGCTCCCAGCTTGGTCCACATGCTTGCGCTGGGTGTCTTCTGGACGGGCTTTGTCAAAGATCTCTACTCTCTCCCCCGACCTCTCTCGCCGCCGCTACATCGAATCACCATGTCCGGATCGGCCGCTCTCGAATATGGATTTCCCTCGACGCACAGTGCCAACGCACTGTCGGTGGCCGTGTATGGCTTATTCAGCTTGCATAGCCCGACCAACACATTGCCCTCGACGGTCAAGATGATACTTGAAATTATGTCCTACTTTTACGCGGCGTCAATTGTCTTTGGCCGTCTCTACTGCGGCATGCATGGCTTCTTGGACGTCATTGTTGGCTCGGCTATTGGCGCTGGCATTGGTCTTCTCGAGTTCTACTACGGCCCATCCTTCGATGCCTATATGCATTCCAGTTCGTGGATTGCCCCCGTCATTGCCGGTCTAATCGTCATCATCTTCGTCCGGATACATCCCGAGCCTGCCGACGACTGCCCTTGCTTTGACGACAGCGTAGCATTCGCAGGCGTCGTCATTGGCGTTGAGTTTGGAACATGGACGTACGGCAAGATTGCGTCCGATCCTTGGCAAACGCATGCTTATGGCGATGGGACAATTGATGTGACGCCACTCGGTTTATGGATCAACATTGCCAGAATTGTTTTTGGCGTTTTGGTGATTTTTGCATGGAGAGAAACAATGAAGCCGGCTCTGCTCCAGTTCTTGCCCCATCTGTTCCGGCTCATGGAAAACTACGGATGGGATTTGCCACGACGCTTCTTCACACCTGCGAGCGAATACAAGTCTGTGCCCCCCGGATCTCGCCTAGATACCCTGTTCCCCAAAGCCTCCGACTTTCCGCGCATGGTGCTGGGTATTCGACATCCCACCACCCGGGGACGATCTGTTTCCATTGGACCCCAGAGCGCTGCCGATGCGTACGAGACGCTTGCGTATCGTGAGCGGCGACGGCGGGAGAGCATCAGCAGCAACCACAGCTTGCGGACCAAGTCTAGCAATCTGGACCTCCAAAGCAAGGAGGACGACCAATTAGGAAGAAATGCGCACACGTCGGGCTGGCAGAAGCCCGATTCTCGTTCGCACAGCGTCGAAAAGGCTCACAGTCACAGCAATGGCGGTGAAGCTAGTAAACCGTGGACCGCGGAAGAGATGGGCGAAGTTGTCGAGGAACCGGAACTTGATGAAGATGACGAAGAAATGTTTTCCCGCCTCGTTCGGCCACGTGTGAGGTATGACGTCGAAGTCGTGACCAAGCTGGTGGTTTACACAGGTAAGAGAAAAAAGTGACGGGCTCAAGTTGAGGACCGCATCAATATCGAAGATGACGGGACAAATGCTGATAATGCTGTTTATGTAGGAATCGCATGGTTTGCTACGGCGCAAATTCCCATCATGTTTGAGTATGTCGGGCTCGGGACAAATCATCTGTTGACGCAATGAGGGTTTATTTTGAAAGTAAGCAGGAGTACATGACACGACGATGGATAATTATGATTTTTTTTTTTGGCTGTACACGAGGGCGTGGCGCGTCGGCTTGGTAATTGGGGGGCACTGGTCTTCGTCTTTGTTTTGGATTGGTGTTGGTCCTGGTCCTGGTCCTGGACCCGGTTTCGGTCTCGGTCTCGGTCTGGGTGAGTGAGACGGGGGCCGATAGATAGATGTGGGCTTTTTTCTTTCTTTCTTCATACCAATGTTTATCATATGGGTCGGTCTGTGAAGGAGTCTTGGATGGCCATGATGCGCCTCGCGAAAAGTATGAAGCGTATGGTGTGGAGTTATGAATGCCTACCGGCTTTCCTGCCTACCCGCCTGACCTAGGTCTCGCTTTTCATGTAGTCATTTTCAGGGCATTCGCGTCGTTGCCAGTGTTTATGGTGTAGTGGCCGCCCGAGTACTGGAAGAACGATTGATATTGAAGGCACTGATCTGTCTTGGTCTGGTCTGGTCTGGTCTGGTATGATGGTTGGGGTGTGGGGGTGGTGACTTGGCGTCAGGGTGGAGCAGGCTGCTGGGGTTTTAATGGGTTAATAAGGTCGACCGACTGACACCAGCCATCTGATACCAAGCTATCAGCGCGCTCTGGACGCGTCTACGAGCTCGGGGACCCCATGACAGCCAATAGAGTTTAAGAACAGGCCCTCATCGCAGGTTATCCATCGTGCACTCGTGAGTTGTCTGGGTTCTGGTTGCATATTACCTTGATACGGTAAAGCATATTCTCACCACAGACAGTATAGAATAGCGCAGAACGGCACGCCCGAGCACCTTTTTTCTTCCTCGGCACGAAGCAAAAGAAAAAAAAAAATTGAGGAAGAAAAACAAGAAACTAAAAGAAATCAAGACCAGCACGGCACAGCACGCACAGCACGCACATCTACGCAGCCTACGCTTTTTTGGCATAGAGACGCAAAAAAAGAGCGAGACCGGCACGGAAAAGACACAGCCTGACGAAATACACAGCCAAGATTAACACAGATCCCGGCATCATGTCCGAATTTGAAGATGAAATGGACGTTGACGCTCCCGCTGCGTCCAAGGACGTCATCTTCTCGTCGGAAGCGTCCAAGGGCAAAAGAAGCACTGCTAATCTCCCTGTTGAGGCAGAAGATAGCTTGCCTTGGTGAGAGCATTAGCGCCCCTTTTTACTATCTCGGACTTTCTATGTTACACACACACATATTTATATACTTCAAATCCCAAAGATATGCAATCGCTTACAAGGGCAACCTCAGGATTGAAAAGTACCGTCCCACAACGCTCGACGACGTTTCGGGTCATCAAGATATCCTAGCCACAATCAACAAGTTCATCGACGCGAACCGTCTGCCTCACCTTTTACTCTACGGACCGCCCGGCACGGGAAAAACATCCACTATCCTCGCACTCGCGCGACGGATCTACGGAGCAAGCAACATGCGGCAGATGGTGCTGGAACTCAATGCCTCGGACGATCGAGGCATTGACGTGGTGCGCGACCAAATCAAGACGTTTGCGAGCACGAAGCAGATTTTCAGCATGGGCGGCGCATCAGCCAAGTCGGATGCGCCATCGTTTAAGCTCATTATTCTCGACGAGGCGGATGCCATGACTAACACGGCACAGATGGCGCTGCGGAGAATCATGGAGAAATACACGGCGAATACGCGGTTCTGCATCATAGCCAACTACTCACACAAGCTAAGTCCTGCGCTGCTCAGTCGGTGCACGAGATTCCGGTTCAGCCCGCTCAAGGAAGGCGATATCCGGCTGCTGGTAGAGAAGGTGGTGGAGGAGGAGCACGTACAGATTGGCGGCGAGGCCGTGGATGCGCTCATCAAGCTAAGCAAAGGGGACATGCGGCGCGCGCTCAACGTGCTGCAGGCCTGTCATGCGTCGAGCACGCCGCTGCGAGCTAAAGATGCGCCCAAGGTGGCCGAGAGCGAGATCCAGCGCGAGATGATTACGACGGAGACTATCTACAGCTGCATCGCAGCCCCGCCGCCGGACGCCATGACGCAGATTGTGAAGACGTTGCTGGAAACGTCGGACGTGACGAGCTGCTTGGGCACGTTGAACGCGCTCAAGGCGACGAGGGGGTTGGCGCTGGCGGACATGATCACGTCGTTGTCGGAGGAGCTGGCCAAGCTGGAGGTTAGCCCTGAGGTGATGATCTCGTGGCTAAGCGGGCTTGCGGATATCGAGCATCGGGTCGCGGGAGGCGGAAGCGAGATGGTGCAGACGGGAGCTGTGGTGGGCGTGGTACGGGAAGGAGTTGAGCTGATGAGTCGATCATGATTATGGGAAGGGGTAAGGGGGAGTGTCGGCGACGGGATGTATGCGCGATGGGAGCGGAATATGGGCACGCAGGACGGGAGTGGGCGTGCATTTCAGGTCTGATTGCAAAGCAGTGAGTACAACAAGAGGAGGCCATAACATATCCAAACATACAATTTAATTACCTACCTAAGGTACTTATACATGTATATGTACACGTCGTGCCATTGGGATTGAGTGCCGCGTCAATCTGACCACTCCGAGCCAAGCCAAATGCAGTCCCCCCCCCTTTCCTTGTAACCCGAGCCCATATTCGACTTCATCCCGCCAATCGCAGCCCGACATGACAACGTCACCCCATCGCGCCCGACCTGCAGGCTTACTCTCGTCTCATTCAAACCCCTTTATGCTCAGAAATTGAAAAACCCCCTGAGGAACGGAACCAAAAGGTCGACTCCCATTGTTTTCTTGCACCGAGCTGTTCGGCCGTGGGAATTGGACTTTTTCGGCCCTCTCTTCGTTTTGTAAGCTTTGAGAGGGATCTTTCCCATCTTGATCATTATTCGAATGCGGACGATGGAGTGAGCTCTTACCATGTGTGCGAGGGAGCAAGCATTTTGATGGTATCGCATAGGGTCAGGCAACTGGCGAGGTCTTAATTCCCTAAACAATGTCCCAATCTCTCGACTAGTCTTGAAGCGCCGAAAATCTTACGCATTCACATTTACGGATTCACACATCTGCTTCGTCTTGGTCGGGTTCCAAAACATCTTCTCGACACATCGGCACTCTCATTCTCTTCTCCTTGTTCGTTCCCAGACTTTGAAAACATGGCTGCCATCCCGAGCGACGGCTCCCTCGAGCCCCGAGATACCACATCCTCCTTCAGCGCAAACAACATGGTGCCGCCGCCGCCGCCCAGCGAAAAGAACATCCACAAGATCCCATACATACTGCCGCGGGAGAGGGTTTTCCCCATACAGATTGGCTGCGAGCTCTTCAAGTTGTCGGGCGCGTCGCTGTCGTCGGACGCGCCGTCGTACTTTTCGCAGTACTTTGTCTGCCAGATGAAGCGGGTTGAGGAGACCGGCGGGGAGGATGGCAACGCGGCGGCGGTGCGCACGCTGTATATTGATCGCGATCCGGAGACGTTTCGCGATATCGCGTTGCATTTGCAGGGTTATCATGTGAAGCCGCGGGATGGGACGCATTTCGTGCGTCTGTTCGCCGATGCGCAGTTTTACAGTCGTGAGTTGTTCCTCCTTATCTCTGGATGACAGGCCAGAATCCCTCTCATACGTTCTTTTGAGATAATGATTCTTTTTTTTTTATTCGTCCTTCTATCTACTCTCCTTCTCCCGCCTCAGGTTCTCGCTTTTTCTTCTTCTCAAAATCTTGTCATCATATTTCCTAACGATATTTCTGCATCGCCTCTCTGCCCCCCCCCCCTCCTTCCCTTCCTCTACGCGCCATATTAGTCCCGAAACTCATATCGCAGCTCTATGAGGAAAACATCTTCATCTCCATCGGGCACCGCGAGTTCCAGATCCCGCGCGAAGTGCTCACCGACCCGCGCAACTCGCCCAACTACTTCTCCCTCGGCTTCGCCTTCTTCTTCTCTCGCCCGGATAGCCTCTTCCCCGGGCTCGAACGCGAGGGCCTTCTTCGTCCGCCGTCCATCCTGCCGCCGTCGGTGCCGAACCGGAGCGCGGATACCTTTGCCGAGCTGCTCCGTCTGCTGCGCGGATATGAAGTTCGCGTCCGCGACGAGGCGCACCGGCAGGAGCTGCTAAGGGACGCGCGCTATTTCCACTTCAAGGGCCTGGAGCAACAGCTGTTGCCGCATCATCTCTGTTATAATTCATTCCAGGGCTACTCGGAGATAACGATGCGGTTAGAAAATGTCCAGAAGAGTGGGATATCCATTGTTTATGAGCAGGAGCAGCAACAAACATGGTCTCCTTTTTTTGCACGCATCAGCTACGCTCGTCCCTACATAGACGATTCTTCCGCGGACCTGATTCTCGAAATCGGAGATCAATCTTCCCGGATCCATTTTCACTCACATACCAATACGGGCCCCCGCCTCGAACTCTTGGGCGACGCAAAGGCTCGCGTCGGCAAACTCCTCCAAGTCATCGCCACCAGGCTCAATCTCCCGTCCACGACGCAAACGCCCGGCCTGCCCATAGCCTCGTGCAGCACCGCCTCGCAGCCTGCCGCGCCGGGAATCACGCCCCTCGGTCAAGGTGACGTCGTGCGCGTCGTCCTCGGCCCCGAGACATCCATCACTCTCGACGGCAGGGAATACATTGCCCCCGCCGCGGAAAAGAGCGGCCAACCCACGGATTTATGCATGTCCTTGGATTCCTCCTCCTCCCCCTCCTCCTTCTCCGCCTCAGTCCCCTCGTCACATCACCACCCAAACGGCGACACAGTACCACAACTCTATCCGCGGAAGAGGAAACGCGCCGAGGACGTGCAGCATTCATGGACCGTCATGACAGGCCAGTGGCGGCTGCGCATCCTCGCCACAAATATAGCCAGGAGTACCGTCGAATGTGTGTTTGTGGCGGTCAAGATCGATGCAGTGAGTTCGGAGATGAAGCGAAACAGTGCGAGGCAGTTTCTGTGAGATGGGTGCTGTCATCGTTGTCACTGTCGTCCTTGGGAGGATGGAGTTGCGAGCGGGTTTACAAGGTTTATACCTGATTGCCAAACGAGTTTCTGCATGCGAGCTTGTGCTTCATGCGTATCTATGTAGAGTATCTAGTGTCAGGCGTCCTTATTCCAAGGCCTACTGACGTATATCGAGCGCGGTAATCTTACCAAGTTTGGATTCGGATTTACATTCGAGGGGGGTCTATTCCCTTGTAGCCCTTTGCGGGTAAATAAATAGATGCATTTCTAGAGGTGCGCATCCCTTGTGGCGAATTCATCGTCATACTCCCAAAGCAACGTCACCATAACGGACCTTCTTTTCAGAACACATCATATTACATGCGTATCGTGTACTATGTACGTGTCCAACATTACCCAGGGAATCACTACCTATAGGTATCCAGGTAGGTACCTGGGTACCTACAAACCTAGTAGGTCCAATAAATCGGCACGCGGCTCAGACCAAAACAGACATAGAACCCTGACACGCTTTCCCATCGACCGGACTCCAGACACAGCCATGCCTTTTTTGTTCTTGTCGTGTTGCAAAATAATGTGTACGCCTGTCGCCATGCCTGCCATGTTGAAGAAGGAGAAGAGAATGAAAGAAGCAGAAAAAACAAAGATAAGAAGGAAAAGAAAGGAAAAGGAAGAGAAAAGAAGGAAAGAAGAAAGGAAAAGAAACAAGGAAAGTGAAGGAAAAGAAAGAAGAGAAAAATACGCAAATTAAAAATCTAACCCCCAAAATCTCATCCAACGATTCCCAAACCATCCACCTAGGTAGCCAATCACTCTGGGCAGAAAGCGTTCATCGTTCTTCATTTTAATCGCGGCGTCGCCTTGACCATGGGCACTCACATCCCTCTTAAGAGGACGTCCTCTGGGCAGAAAGCGTTCATCGTTCCTCATTTAAATCGCGGCGTCGCCTTGACCATGGGCGCACTCACGTCCCTCTTAAGAGGACGTCCTCTGGGCCTCGTCATCGTAGCCGACGCCGACGCCGAAGCCGACGCCGCCGTCGACACCGCCGCTACCTTCCTCCCACTCGACGAAGTGGCTGCTCGGGCTGCGCTTTGTGCCCTGCCCCTTCGTTCACGAATCTGAGCCAGGGCCTGCTCCCGGGTCATGGTGGGCGTCATGGCGGGATCCGTGGAGTCGAAGCTGGCATTGCTTCCGTGAGAGGGTGTTCGCAGCCGCTCGTTGAATGTCGAGCTGGATCGGGCCGAGTCCTCGCGAAGAGGCACCGTTGTTGTTACGGTGAATGAGGCGGTTGATGTGCTATGGGCCTGCGACACGCAAGATTCCGCGGGAGACCAGCTTCGCTGTGGCTGTTGGACTGTGGTTGTCCTTGTCCTTGTTCTTGTTGGTGCTGTTACTGGCGCTGATGCAGCCGCAGACTCCCTGACACCATCAGCACTTGCAACGGCTGAAACAGCGGGCAAATTGGGCAGACTGGGCAGGGATACTGATGCCGAGTGAGCGTCATCGTCATGAGGATCTTCGAGAAGGAAATCCAACGAGTTGCGCTCCTGTCGTCCGAGGAGTGCAAATGCGGGAGGCTCTACCGAGGGGGTGCGAGCATATATCCGGGGACTCGGGTCAGCTTCTGTGGCTGCAAGCTCTTCTTGCTCCGGGCCGCATGCATCTTCATCAATCGTCGGCTCAACAGAGGCGCCCGCCTTCTGCTGGGCCTCGAAGGCTGCGGCCTCCTCCTCTGAGACGGTGCGGAAGATGCCCTCCTTTCGGCAAAAGATGGTGCTTCGTCGCGGGCCCTTCCTTGACCTGATACGTTGCAATTCCTGCTGTTCCTGGTCTAGCTCTTCTTGCTCCATCTCAGGCTTCATCTCATGCTGCTGCTCAGTCACTGGTTCGATAGCTGCCTGTAGCGCAGACTCTGGCTGTGTCCGCCCTTCCTCTTCCTCTTCCTCTTCCTCTTCCTCCTCCTCTTCTCGTAGTGGTGACGGCGGGTGAGAGCGCCGAGAGCTGCGGAAGGACGTCTGCGACTCGGCTCGTTGCGAACGTGGCGACGCAGCCTCTTCCTTGATGACTGTGACGTCGTGTTCCTCCTGCTCTGCCGTCGACACGCGTCGTCTCTTTTGCTCCTCTGCATCTGTCGACATGCGCCGTCTCTTTTGCGGGGCCTCCACAGTCTTTCTCGAGTTGCTGGTCTTTGAGCAAGAACACAGGCGCATCTGGCACTCAGCCTGCAGAAACTCAACCATTTCCTGTGCTCGATCGGCTCGCTGCTTCTCCCACAAGACCTGTGTGCTGAGCTCCTCAATTTCCATTTCGCTTGCCGCCGAGGACATAATCTCCATGGTCGATAGTGATACGCGATGCGCATTTGAACCACCCTCGCCTCTGGTCAGAGCAAGCTTGTTATGATTCTTATTCATCGTCTTCTTTTGAGGCGATGCAAACTCGTCGGTCGGGTCGTGACTTGCAGGTAACGGAATTCTGCCTTCGGCAGCTATGCGGGCGACTTCCTCGTTCTTAGCAGCAGTCTTGAATGCATCCCGTTCCTGCTCCACGAGCTTGATGCGTTCAAGGGCCTGGTCTAGCTGTTCCTGAACACCAACAATCTGGTAACGTGCAGTGAAAGCTTCTTGCTCCCGGATTTTGCTTCGCTCCTTTTCGCGTGCAAGGCTGTCTTCAATCGACTTGTTGCTGGTTCGTGCCGACTTGAGCTCCTCCTGCAGCTTGACAATGGTGGATTGACTTTTGAAGTTTTCCTTCCTAGCCCGTCTGATTTCCTTTTCCCAGAGTGCCTGGGTATGTGAATGCGTCTCTTTGGCGCGTCCATAGTTTTCCTTTTGTTCGCGATTCTGTCAGTTCTCTCTCTTTGGGCCCTCTCTCCTCCCCAAACGCCGCTATTTTGCTACATTTCGAAGCATCAAATGTGGAATCTCGTGGCACTCACCATGACGGCTTCCAGCCGTTCTCCTACTTTTCGTTCCCGTTCTCTTCCTTCTTCGAACTCTTTTCGCAAGAGTTGATGTTCTTCACGAAGTCGTTTTAGCTCGGCCTCTGCTTCTTCCCGTCCTAACAGGGCACGTTTTAGAGCGGCGTCGGCCGTCTTGCGTTCCATTTGCTTCGACTGCATGGCGATGCTTAGATTGTTGAACTGGTTGATTTTATCATGAACGACATTGTCTCTGCTCTCGCTCCGTAATGACGAGAATTTGGAGTCTTGGCGATTTGCTCGCTCAGGAGTAATTGGCTGGAGGGGGCCCCCAGCTGAAGAGCCAGGCAAGCTTGAGCCGAGATCCATGGCGCTGCAAAAGGGGTTGGCGGTTAAGGAATTGCCGTGGCAATGTGGTGTCGGTTATTCGTAAATATGCGATCTTTCAAGAAACAAGATGAAAAGAGAGAAAAAAAAAACCGCTTTCTCCGGGACTGCGACGCGCCCACGCTGCTGGGGTCAATGTTGATGGCTTGCTCGATGGGCGTGCAATAGGATGTGGTTTGTGGTTTGTGGATTCCCATTTGGACGTGGCGTGGGCTCTGGTGTTTACAGTTTATGGTCCCCGTCGCCGCTCCCATTTGTCATTTGGACTGCCCAAACGTCACTCGTTGCCGGAGCAACGTAATCGTCATGTGACCGGGCCAACAACGAAACTGTCGGGCAATGAGATCCAAGGTGCGTAGTAAAAGACACAACCAAGAAACGAAGAATGCAATTCTGATTCTATGGCACAGCATTCCAAGACATTTCATACCCCCGACTTGTTGCGTCATGCTTCGCTATCAAGACCAGCGTAAGAGCGCCGTCGGAGGGTCGAAGGGTCGAGTCGAAGTGAAGGGTCGAAGAGTCAAGAGTGGAAAATGTCCTGCAGCTTGCAGCCAATCAAGTCGGGGGTTCCTGGGGCTGACGTTGTCGGGGAAAAGAAAAAGACTGCATACCAACCAAGTCATGTTCCATATGTGCATACGTGCAGTGGTGGATGTACAATGTACCTAGAAGTACGGCCCAGGTCGAAGCTCGGGCCGCGTATCACCAACCGCTTCCAAGTTCTCCCTGACCAATTCGTCGACTGAGTCCGTCGACTGAGTGATTAGTACTTTGGGTGACGCCCCTCAGTCTATGCTACAACGGAGTTCAGACGACGCTCATTCATCACAGACAGAATACAGCATCCATGGCCGACGACGCTCAGCTCCGGCAGCGCAAAGCCGCATCGCCCGTCGACGATGAAACTCCTCCGGAGCTTGTCAAGACAGTCACCAAGTCCAGCTCAAAACCCAAGTCGAAGCGCAATGCCGAATCAGATGACTACACCCCCTGGGTGGATGTTCTGCGCGTCCTCTCCTTCCTGCTCATCGCATCCTGCGGCCTCAGCTACATGATCAGCGGAGGCGATAGTCTCTTCTGGGGCATGAAGAATAAGCCCACATATCTACGCCTTGACTGGTGGAAAGCCCAACTGGTGCGTTTTTAAACAAACCCTTTTTTTTTTTTGGACTTTGTCAGATCCATTAGATGAACCAATATAGATATACATTGGCGTTCCCGTATATCAGAATCACCTTCTTGAATGCTGACTCCTTTCCACAGAACGGCCCCATCTACATGACAGAACAACAACTCCTCGCGCATGACGGCCGTGACCCTACGAAACCACTCTACCTCGCCATCAACGGCACCATCTACGACGTCTCCAATGGTCGCCGCATGTACGGCCCCGGCGGGTCCTATCACTTCTTCGCGGGTCGAGACGCAGCCAGGGGCTTCGTGACGGGCTGTTTCGCAGAGGACCAGACAGCGGATCTGCGCGGCGTGGAAGACATGTTCCTGCCGCTGGACGACCCGGAGGTTGACAGGGCCTGGACGACAGCAGAGATGGACCAGCTGCGCGCCGAGGAGATGGCAAAGGCCAAGGAGAGGGCGCACAATGCGCTCAAGCACTGGGTCGACTTCTTCGCCAACAGCAAAAAGTATACCATGGTCGGGCGTGTCAAGAGGGAGGAAGGATGGTTGGAGAAGTTGCCGCGGAGGGAGCTCTGTGAACAGGCCCAGAAGGGGAGGTCCAAGAGGAGTCGTAAGGCGCAGTAGGGGATTTGCTGTGGTTGAAGGTTTCTTGTAGGGTCCGACTGGGTGGTCATATGAATACAACTTGTTTGGTTCCTCGATTTGTTGCGTCTTTCATCACCTTGTGACAGCCGAGATGCTAATTTGATTTTAGACATTGATTGCGCATCAATACACGGCCAAGGCCACTTCATGATGCAAACTGAAAATTTTTACACAAGAATTGACATTTCTAAGCAACAAATACAGTCATTGCCACTGCTCGCATCATACCTACACGGTCCCTTCTTCTCATTTCGCCACCTTCAAAATCTATCCCAGAAATGGCCCACTCTACAGGAGCAAGAAGCCGGCTCCGAAAACAAAAAGTATCGTTCCCGGCACAGTAAGGGATGCACCTCCGGCCGTAAGGGGAGCAGTTGTCTGCTCAGGAACAGGCGGGCTCTCCGCGCGCGTCGTGATGGCGGGAGGAGAAGAATCATCATCATCACCGCCAACACCACCACCACCGGAAGCAGCGGTAGCAGCAGCGGTAGCCAAAGAGTCGCCACTGGTAGAAATGGGCCAAGAACTGCTGCTTACGCCCCCAGCCTCAACCTCAGCCCCAGCTCCAGTGCCAGTGCCAGTCCGAGTTCCGTTGCATGGCCTCGAGTAATTACTTCCACCCACCGTGGAAATCCCCACGCCACCCGGCTTCTGCACGTTGCGCGCGAGCTGGACGTAATTCTCCAGCGAGCGCGTAGCATTCGCAGCCGTATTCTCGTTAATGACCATGGCCATGCCCATCTGGCAGTGCGGACCCTGGCTGCAGAACAGCCATATAGGCTTGGTATCGTTGATGAGGACGGTGAAGACGGGAATCATGCCCATGTCCCGACTGGCATTCACGGGCTGGAAGGACGAGAAGATGCCCCTGGTGCTGGCGTTGACACTGGAGATGGGCACACAGGGGTTGTCGAAGCTGGACTGCGTGACGGTGTGGTTGCCTGCCTCGAACTGGAACTGCACCATGCTGCCTGGCTGAGCCCGGATCTTGTTGGGGAAGTACTTGAGGGCTGTCTGGTTGAGGTGGGGGTTCTTGCCCACGGCGACGACATGTACATCGATGGCTGAGAAGATGGTAAGTATATATATATATATGTATATATATCGCAAACTTTGGCAGAAAAAAAAACAAGGACAAGTAGGAGGGGCAAGAAAGCACAATCAAGTCGAATCTCACATACCATGAGCAACGCCCACCAGCGCCGCCAGAGCAAAATATATGAGATACATTGTTTTTTTTTTTTTTTTTTTTTTTTTGAAGATGCAAGTCAATTGACCGGTTCCTGTTGTAGTCTTTTAAATACACAATCCGGCGACGGCGTATCAAGAGATTTGTAACAGGACTCGTCCGTCGTTACTCTAGCCAGAGAGCAACCAGGCCGTGTCGTATGCGCGTGTGTATAACCGGAGGGCACAACACGAATAAGAATACAAAATAAAGAAATAAAAAGTAATATAAAACCGTAGGGCAACAGATAAATAGCTGGCGATATTTCTTTTATTCGCCGTGCCTGCACAGCAGTGCGTCTCTGGACCGGAGAATTCGGTCAGCTCGTTGTGTATATTTGTTTGGCTTGATAATGTAGTTCGTTGGTTGACAGGTGGACATGACGCATATACGTACACGGGCAGGAAAGGAATGGATTTTTTTGAGTAGGGAGAAACAAAAAAAGAGGAACCTCGTTCATGAAAGATACATTAGAGCAAATAAAGGCCAAGGATGAGAGAAAAATCAAAGAGGAAAAGGAAGAGATATGCCAGGGAGAAGAAGGCGAATAAGAGGGCTGTCGGTGAAATGTCGCCAGCGTCAGGTGGAAAATCAGATTGATCAGGCATCAAATTACGCACACATCTCACATCACCATTCGATACGATATGATACGATACGGGCTGTGCGTGTCAGGAGTGAGTGTGGGAAACGCCTCTTGGCCATTGTGTTTGGAAACGCTGGTTCGACGGAGGCTCATGCTCAGAGTAAGGACTCGAGATATTTGTTTGGGAGACGAGGGGGTCGGCTTGACGTGTTCTGGTGTTGACGTGCACGATTGTGGAATCCCGGATCTGGCTGGTCGACGTTGAGGCGCAAGTGTCAAATGGTGGCCCGTTTGTGGTCAACATTGATGAGCATTGATGAATGAATGAGGCTGGCTCATCAATCACATGCATGTTTCGTGATGTTTGTGTCTGGTGTCTGGTCCAGTGCACCGTAGGGACGCACCTCCAGGGCGCTCCAGGTGGCTTCAGTGGCTCCAGCCTCCAACGCAGGCGCGACGAACCCCGTTTCAAACCCAGCAGTGGCACGTCGCAACGACGTCGCAGACCAGACCCAGCATCAAGTTTGCCATTGCTAATGGCCGGAATTACGTCCTCCTTGTGGCGGACGCAGTTTTTTTTCTCTTAGTATTGCATACAATCAGCGTCTCTCATTATTCTAATACAATCAAGTTCCATAAACGCCCCGACCAACTTGCAATCAGCATTGAACCCATCAATCAGAAGCCCCTCACAAATCCAGTAAAAGCTGCGGCGCAACTTTTTCCAAGTCTTCCACCTAAGAAATGAGACAAAAAAATCAATACACGATGAAAGCCCCATCTTCAGACTTTCCATACCGGATAGAAGATGTTTGAAGAAGTAAAAAAAATAAATAAAAAAATAAACAATAAACAATAAACAATAATAGACGCAAGGGCACAGAAGAGGGAAGCCCCCTTGAAAAAAAAAGGACAAGGAAAGATACAGCGGAACAGAAAGAAAGGAAAAGGTTACATAAAAACTCACCTCCAGGAACCCTGCATTCTTTTCCACAGCAGCCCGGGCAATAGCCTCCCTCACAAAAATATCCATGTACTTCCCTACCGCGGCGTTGGCATCCCGCGATATCCTCGTGGCGTCCTTTGTGAAGAATTCGTGTAGCACCCGCGTGAGAAGGTCTTTGGGGATGGATTTTTCCGGCGCCGCCGCCTCTTCTGTGCTGGCTGTTGCGCGCGTGCGGGCTGCTTGCCGTCGTTGGGCGGCGGCTTCGTCCGAGTCAAAGGCATCGTCGCTTTGCTCGGATGCTGATCCTGAGGCTGACGGTGTTTCTGTTGTCTGCCGGTTGTTCGTGGAGCCTCTGCCTCTGCCTCGTCCGCGGCCGCGGCTTGATGGCTTTGCGGGGGGCATGACTGATCCTTGAGGTATTTTGGAATTGGCACTTTCACGGTCGTTAGATTTTACATCTTGTACGTAGTCGAGTCACAAGTTCGGCGCGCGTCGCGGCGAGGCCGTGATCATGATCCTTAGTCATCAAAAGGCATGAGCCATGTTTCGCCAGCTCAGCTCATCTGGTGAATTTTGTTTGCGTCTTGCTCATCACCATTCACCTTGTTGTTAACAGATGTATGTATGCATTTGCATTCGCATTTGCAGTTGCACATTATCACTCGTTCCTTGTCTCTTTGGCGGGAACTTTTTATTGGGGCAAGGCAAAACAAATTGACAAAGTAAAATCAAGGGAAATTGCATTGGTGTATAATTACAGCGACCTAGAAAAGCCCCGGCAGTGCCCAAGGGGTAATACGCCATGCCGATGCCAGTCTAAACCGTAAAGAGCATCTCTTGCACAGGAACACACAAAGGAACATTGTTTTTTCGCTTGTCCCCCCGACCTCAAAACCCTCTGCCAGTCCCAATCCACCATTTTTTGGATCCATTAGCGGACATTTATATCAAGCCCGCCATATTCACGCACAGAGTCTCAGATCTCCGGCGCGAAATAGTTTGTACAAAGAATACTCGAAAGGCATCTTAACCAGAACCACCCTTGAAGGCCTTGCCGAAGAGGATGAGCTGGAGCTGATCGTAGATGGACAGCACACCAGCACCGGCAACACCACGGAGAATGTTGGCACCAGCACCGTTGAACAGAGACTTGACGCCGTTCTTGGCAATGATCTGGCGGGCGGCATCGAAAGAGTTCTTGTACTTGACGGCCTCACCAGAGGTCATCATCATGCGACGACGGATGGTGTCAAGAGGATAAGCAGCAATACCGGCACCAGTGGTGACGCACCAACCGAGAGCGAAAGAAGCGAGGAAGTTGTTGGCCAAGCTGCCGACCAGGAGAACAGGCTTGATGGAGTCGTACATGCCGAAGTAAAGACCACGATAGACAATGATACCAGCGACAGAGGGCATGAAACCACGGTAGAGACCAGCAATACCGTCAGAGGCGAGAGTCTTGCGGTAGACATCGACGAGACCGTTGAACTGACGTTCGCCAGTGCCCTTGGCGGACTTGGCGTCGTTGGCCAGACGGGTACGGGCGTAATCCAGAGAGTAGACGAACAACATAGAGGTGGCACCAGCAGCCTGTGCGAGAAAAAATGTCAGTTTGACTGTCCATGTTGATGACTGGATACTATCTGGTAGTTTTTCGGGGGGCGGAGAAGGTTAGGGAGGTGAAGACGTACACCACCAGAAGCCAGGTTACCAGCCATCCACATGGCATAACCATCACGCTCCTTCTTGAAGCCGAACATCTTCTTGAACTTGTCACGGAAGGCAAAGTTCAAGGCCTGAGTGGGGAAGTATCGGATGACGTTGGCGGTGTTTCCACGCCACAGGGACATGACGCCCTCGTCAGCCATGGTGCGCTTGAAGCAGTCGCTGATACCGCCATAGCGGCGGTCAAGACGGCCAGCCTTGATCATTTCATCCTGGTTCTGGATCAAGAGCTTGACACGCTCGATAGGGGCAGCAGCGGTCTTCGAGACGGCGGCAGAGATACCACCCACTACACCAATATTAGTATGTGAATGTTGATGAATATCATGACAGATTGAATCAGGTAAATCAGGTGTGGACGATGGCACAGAAATTTGTGAATCATCGACAGTGGCGATCATCGCTCAGTAGGGAGGATTGACTACGGGGACATACTCAAGAAGTCGGCCACGAAGGGCTAGAATAGTGTGCGTTAGCATATGCTTGTTCTTGTTGACATGAATTGTGAAGTGCAGCAGCAGCAGCGTCCGTGTTTCAAATTTGCCTCGCGCGCTGCATCAACAAAGGTCATCGACAGGAGCTGCCCAGATCGTCCAAGCATCAAAAGAGCAAAGCTTCAATCTGAAGTCGTCGAATCCAGACGCCGGGCCAATTGCGTCCGATCAATGCGGTTTAGCAGTGGGCGTGGGACAAGTCCCATGATGGCCATATAACTCCCATCGTGTCCTCTTGTCGCGAGCGCGGTTGTGCAGATGGGAAGAGTCGGGAAAACAAGGGCAAGAGGGAGCTCTGTCACTTACCGGCATGCCCAGGACCTTCTGAGGAGCTTCACCAGACATTTTGATGGTTGCACTTTATCCGTAAACAAGACAAAGGACTGAGGGGAGATGGTTTGGAGGAGAAGAGGAAAGGAGAAAGGAGGCAGTCGAGCGAAATAAATTCTGCGCCGGCTGGTGGACGGGTTTGGGGGAGAGGGAAAAAATTGCGGCGGAGCCTGGCCTCGACTGGGACTGGTTTTGAGCGAATCTACCCGGGCCGCGCTAGAGCCACCACTTATTATCCTCAGGTAAAGTGGTACTCAAGAAAGAGTACCCGACCTGCCCGCATGCCTTGCGGGCCTTGGGAGGTATCTCCGCCCCCTCCGACCCCAGTCGCTACGGCGAACGTCAGGGAGGATGCCTCTGGTTTTCCACGGCAACAGCGCGCAGTGCTGCCAGCCTCAGGCCCAAAGAGGGAGTGGCTTCCGAAGTACTCGCGCTGTAGCCCGAACGTACTGTAGGGCCAGTGCTGGCGTCTCTGCGTGCCACACGATACATGCTAGCTACACGCTCTCCTGCTAGTATCCACGTTTCTGTGGAATGCCTAAGCTTTGGTTCTCTCAGAAATGGGGTCCCAAGGCTGAGATACCGGTTCACCCCGAGAATTGTTTTTGGACTTGAGCACACCTGGCCTCTCAGGTCACTTTCACTCCGCACACTCATCAGGGGGAGCAGCTTTGCTGCACGAGTATTCGGTACGTCACGGTAGGCCCGACCTTTTCCCCTTTTTCCTTTTTTCGTGTCGACCGGAGTTTTTATTTGCTTTCGTCTATCATACTTATTGTTTTGCCCCCCCCCCCTACCTGATCCTTATACGTACAGGGGATGCCAAGAATTGCACACCTCCGCTCGGTCACTCCATATCTGAACTCATTCACATGCATTTGTGCACGCACTCCTGTGTGTGTGCCAAAATTAGTATCGTGACGTGGACCTTCACACATCACCCACTGTTAGACGGCACATGTCACTGCAACTTCCCGAGCTCATATCGTCAGCTATCTACTTACCTACTGACTCGGCTTACGGTAAGAGCAAGCTCGATAACCTTTCATTGTTTCTTTTTTTTTTTTTTTTTCGTTCTGTGGCCTGCCTCGCCGCGAACGACCTGTCCACTATTTAGCGTCCCCCCGATCCGCTCACGCCGATCAAGCTATTGCTGGGCCAAGCCATATAATCAAGACGGGCTTGTGAACAGCAGCAGCATCCACACCTCGACCGCTCTTTTGTGTATGCCCGGCCCTTTTGATAGTTTGTTGTGCAGCACCCATATCAGTCTACACAGTCTGCAGCTGCAAATGCTTGTAGCGTGTATTTTCAAAGATGCCCCCCCCCCTCCCCCCCGAAGAATCCTGGATGACTTAAAGCTGTATGGATTATGGGCCGAGGCCAGTTGAGCGTGCCATCATACAAGTACGGACCAGACTAAAGTTGTCGTCTACTGGACTGGCGACCCGAATCGGCTTTTCGGCACTCCCGATATAGTCGACCAGACATTTAGTGTCTGGTAGTTTCGGCGAGACAAAGCATACTCTACATTGTGACTGGCCTATTTGGGTCCTGGGTTAGAAGGTTTCAGACATTTCTCGAAATATCTCCCAGCTCTCCGTAATTGTCCGCGGGCTGCCTCACTACCAGCACTGCCCATCTCTCCAGTTGTTGCTGTCTTCAGTTGTCGGGATACGAATTTGAATCTTCTCGATGCGCTTCGCCAATAATGTGCTGAGTGGTATCCGTGATATGGTGACTTGAATTTCGAATTCACTGGGCTCGTTTGATCATGTGTATGACATATCAAACGCTTGAGGTTGGATGCCTGCTGGCCAAATGCTCGTACGTTCATTTGTACGCAGCAGTATTGAGTCCATCTCTATGGACCTCGTCAACCACTCCAGAAAGGATGTTCACCGATTATCAAGCGCTCATCTCATGCATGTTATGTGACTAGTACTTGATCATCGCTACGCCGGCACTGTTGAAGCAGTGTTCAAAAGAGACTGATCATCAGCATCTCCATACCTTTTCCCAAGACTATCATTTTCAACAGACAACCCTCACGATCTGATGGGATGTGGTCATTGTCAATGCCTTTTGTTGAAGAGACGTCGCTCGGCTCTCCAAGGGCTACTATTCCGTACTTGCACTTATCGCTACACATGTGTGTTAAAGCAGGACGCTTTAATGCTAGTGATGGGCACAGCATCTTGATATGTTCTTGGTGTGTTCTTGTGGCAAAGGCGCAAGAACTACAACGCCATATCTGCGTCGATATCTCCGTCGATGGGCAACAGGCTCGAAAATGCTGAAACAGTGGCAATAATAATGCTACTGATTAATACCTGTCACAGTGTCTTCCTTGTGTTTTTCCTCAGACACTCCATCACACGTCACATATAGAGTCTTCCTTGATTTAAGATCTTTCATTCCTTTGTCATATGCTAAGCCGCAATTCCGGGCCCTCGTATGCTATAATACCGAGCAAAAAATTCGTCCCAACCAGACTTTTTTCATGTCCTTTTTGCAGAAAAAAGCCTTCGCTTTCAGGGCTGCGTGTGCTATGATGTGCAGACCATTGAGACACCGATACTCCAGACACGTAACTTATTCTATTTAGCTGATTTAGGAACCGCCGACGGCGCGGGCTAGAAAAAAAGGACACGTTAGCGACAAGAACATGCTTGCATTCGATGTGTACATCGGAATGTCGGGTCGGCGAGGAGCGTACTGTAGATCTTCATCTTGCTGTGCGTGACGATGGGCTTGATGAGGCCCTTCTCCTCGAGATCCCGAATGCACTGGCGAGCCAATGAACCGTTGACCTTCATTCTGTCGACAAGAACAGCGACGGACACCAGACGGTAGGACTGGACATCCTTGTAGAGCTTCTCTGACGTGGTCTTGTCGAGAAGGACGGCGTGCTGGGCCTTGTCCTTGACCTTGCCCTTGGACCACTTCTTCTTTTGTTTCTTAGCTCCAGCAGCAGGCGCCTATACATGAAAAGACAAAGTCCTGCGTTAGCATTTTCGTGCACGATATCAGGGCGTATTTCTTCGACATGTCCTGTTCTGTCCGTCCTCCGCGCGGGGATTTTGTGTGTTTATTTATTTTTCTGTTCGGCATGCCCATATGGTCGCGGACTTCAAGCGCCTGTTTGAGTGAAGGAATCATTCATTGACGGAGCGGTGTTCGGCGTACCATTTTGTTCTGATGTGCTTGTCGTTGACGGAGGTGTGGAGGGAAGAACGGGATTTTTTCCAACTAGACTTCAGCTGCAGACGACGACATTCTTCCCACACGCTCTCTCCCAGAGTGGAGGGGGCCCAGACGGACGGGCGGTGGGCTGGCCACTCACTACGCCGTATTGACGTTTCACCCAGGGCAGACGTGCCCTAACACAACGCGTGCGTCAGGATACGTACCGATTATCTCGCGACTTCTGATTCGCCAGATCCGCCCACCAGTGCTGGGCAAAAATCCCAAGCCAACCCTACTCTCTCTCGCGCCCTCTCGCTTGCCGAGCCCCAGTGGCGAAGCGCATCAATCTCAAAACTTGCTTGAGAAAAAAACATACCCATTTCGCCCAACCTGCACTACTAACCCGCAGTCCGCCCGCCCAGCCAAGAAGACCGGATATATTATCGACTGCAAACAGCCCAATATGTCTGACGGTGGCGATATCGCGGTCGAGACCAATGTTGTCTCCGACGTTCTCCCCAAGGATGTCGTGAAGGAGGTCGGCAACATTAAGTTGTTCAACAAGTGGGATTACGATGTCGAGGTTCGCGACATTTCTCTGACGTACGTGCGAAGAACAAGATGAAGAAAGAAACGCAATATTACCATGCGAGAACACCATTTTCCAGTCCCAAATTCGTGCTCCGCCCAGGCGAAACCGACAATAAAAACCATCGGAAACGACCTGGACGAGATGTCATCGAGGGGAATCCGAAACACCACAATTTCTCAGTTGTCATTACATGTACCAAATCGTATGCTGATGGACTTTTCTTCTTTTCAATTCGAATAGTGACTACATTTCCCTGCGAAATCCCGTCTATGTCACCCACTCCGCCGGCCGATACGCCGTTAAGCGATTCCGCAAGGCCAACTGCCCTATCATCGAGCGATTGACCAACTCCCTCATGATGCACGGCCGCAACAACGGCAAGAAGCTGATGGCTGTCCGCATTGTTGCCCACTCTTTCGAGATCGTACGTTGATTTACCATGACCCAAGAATTACGTCTCGACTTCGCGGAAGGTGGATTCAGGGGCTCAGGGGCAGACAAGAACGACCATTGTGAGGAGACGAGAACAATTCACGATATTGGACTCGTCTCTTCTTGGCTCGTCTTCCCTGAAGCGACTTCACAAGAAGCTCATCATTGTTACGAGAAACAAGCTCGTCTAACCAGTCAATTTCTCTCTGCAGATCCACCTGATGACCGACCAGAACCCCATCCAGGTCGCCGTTGATGCCATTGTCAACTGCGGTCCCCGTGAAGACTCTACCCGAATCGGTTCCGCCGGTACCGTCCGACGACAGGCCGTCGATGTCTCCCCTCTTCGTCGTGTCAACCAGGCCATTGCCCTGCTCACCACCGGTGCCCGAGAAGCCGCTTTCCGCAACATCAAGTCGATTGCTGAGTGCCTTGCCGAGGAGCTGATCAACGCCGCCAAGGGCAGCAGCAACTCATACGCCATCAAGAAGAAGGACGAGCTGGAGCGTGTGGCCAAGAGCAACCGATAAATACTGTGTTTTATTTATGGTGCAAAAGGCAAGGGCTCGGGGACCGGGGACGACATCATTTCTTTTTTGGCTGTATGGATCGATGGATATAGGGAAGGTTAGCGGCGGGGCTTTCTCGGCGTAGTTCTGGCATCTTTCAGAATTGCATTTGCGCGTTTCGGGCTTGGGAACGCTACGGCTATGGAATTGTCACACAAGTGGGCTCTAGAGTCTCTAAAATAAAAATGTTGGCTCGACAAAGAGTATGAATGAATTACAAACGTCTATGAAGCACTTCTCCAGGCAAAAAGCTTGATGACTCAACATGCTGATGTGAACGGATGTGTCTGCACTCGAACCTCGTTTATGAATCTGATTTGATTTCTATTGGCTCTGCAATGTGGGTTTTTGTTGCGGACGCTAATGTCATGGGCAGGCATTTCGCGCCTTTATCTAACATCGCTTTCTTCCTCAGTGGCGCTCTCGCTTTCGTTTCCCCTTCTTTCTCAAAACTGCATCGAGATAAAACAAAAAAAAAAAATCTTGCCTGTCGGTCATAAGTCATCGTCCCCATCATGGTAGGAGTTCTGAGGAAAGCCTGAATGTCCCTAAATACGTCGTTGCGTGGGAGTAAACTCGAGTCGTTTGAACATGCCCACGTGGGGGATCCCTTCCTCCCACCACAAGCCCATTTTCTGGTCGACCACAAACCCCCATTTCTCCCATACTCCAACGACATGCTTTTGGGCGTGAATGCAGATAAGACCACACCACTTGGGTATGTCTGTCTCGGTGGACGCACCCGTCTTCTTGAAACGTAGTTCGGTGATGCTGGGATCAAAAAAGGACGGATTGGATCTGAGCCACGCGAGCACCGTCTGCACTAGAAGCGTGGAGAGGCCATTACCTCGGTAAGCCTTGGACACAGCCAGCCGTCCCAGTTTGAGGTATGGTTCTCGCCCGTCATGGAGCGTTGTTTCGCGGTCCTGATCCGGACCGATAATCGCGGCAGTAGTAGATGATGCAGCAGCGGTTGAAGACGCCATGTCTTGGTTGTCAGTCGATGACAAATGACCACCCCAGTATTCGGCCCCGGCTTTTGGATGAGGTTCATGGGGAAACGGCACGACACGGATGGTACCGACGGGTGTGGTGCGAGCAGAGCTCTTCCGTGGCTGTATAATGCTGCCGTCGTCGTCACGAACTTCTTCTTCTTCTTCTTCTTCCTCCGTCTTATTCACGCTAGCATATACTACCCAATGACATGAGCGGGCGTCGTCGGCATCAAGCTCATTTTCCAACGGAACCTTTTGTTCGTTGACAAAGACACTTTCGCGGACCTCCATGGCGTCTAGGAAGATTTTCGGGATATGCAATGGCTGCTCATCATGAGGCTTTCCGCGCTCGTATCCTTCGAGCGAGCTGGGTTCAAGGCGGGATACAAACGTTGTGGCCATGCTCAAACGGGGCTCAGGATGATGTGGAGAGGGCGCCGGGTTCTTGAAGAGAGGAACAAGGCAGCATAGAGAGCGAGAAAATAACAAATACAAGCAACAAAAAGCGGGTTGGACTTGTGTGGATCTGAACGCCTGCAAAAGGCTGCGTTTATCGGGCGCCGGTCTCTGGCTACATGGCATCAAAAAAAGTGTAGCGTCGTGGCTCAAGACATACATTATCTTACCATGCCGCACATAGTAATCTCTATTTCATGCAAGTAATACTTGTTGATATATACAGCAGAAAACTGATTATGTAATATAGTAATTTAGTTACACATGCACTACATGACGATTAAAGCTCTATACATACATATTACGTATCTGATAACTTATTCTCTTTACCTCTAAAGATCTATAAAGTGCCTCTTCTGCCCTGTACCTTTCATTAAGATATTTTTTAGAATCTCCTCACAATAAGGACTAGGCTGGTCAGATGTTGCACGGTGAGCATACCTCAGGTTACCACATTGCTCACCCCTATACGGAATTACGTATATCTATGTATAGATAGGGCAGGCCTACTACTTACTTTATATAACTATTTTCCTTTATATATATTTTACTAGTAAATTAGGATAGGACTTAGAATATATAATTATATATACCTCTATATAAAAGTTATAAGCCTAGGAGAAAGTTAATAAGACTCCCTATAACTTATACTATATATACCTATATTATTAAATATATATATTTAAATTACTTTTTTATATTTAATTTCTTAATAGATTTCTAATTAATTACTTAGTTATTAACCCTAATAGTTAGGCTTACTTTTATAGAGTAATAAGCTAACTAGTATAATACTCTTAAATAAGCTATAAAGGGCTAGGAGATTTAGAAGAGAGTTAACCTTACTCTAGATAAGTAAGATTCTAACTAATTAACTAAGCCTATAATAGTATTACTAGTGGAATATATTAAGCTTATAAGGCAGACCTTAGCTAAGGGTACTAAAGCTATAATATAAGATATAATTATATATAATAAAGCACTTTTTAAGTAGGCTTATTATAAGTATAAAGCTTTTAAAAGCTATAAAAGAGCCCTTTATATATAGATAATAAACTTAGTTAAACTAAATATATATTTCACTATAATTAATACTATTAAAAGTAAAACTAAAAAAAAAGAAGTTATAATTTAAAGCCTTATAAAGTATTTTAAGGGATATTTTTTACCTAGAGAGATAATTATAAAAGTAGAGATATTAATAAGCTATAATATATTACTTTTAGAGATAAAATGCATTAATACTTAGCCTAAAAAATAGATTATATCCTAGAATAAGCTCTATTAAAAGGCTCTTTATTATTAAATAAATAAGATTTAGAGGCTAAATATAATCTAAGACTTTATTTAAGCTATTAGAATACACTTTAAGCCTTTCTAGGTATAAATAAAGCTTATTAAATTAATTAAATACCCTAACTAACTTCTAAGGGAAATAACCCTTTAAGCCTTAGCTAATAAATTTATAAGATACTATAAGGTAATATAGGCTTTTAAGAATATAACTAGAAAGGGAGTATATACTACACTAAGTATAAGCTCTAATAATAATAAAAAGAGTAATAATTCTAGCATTTTAAAGCATAATAGCTACCTATATAGAAAGAAGTATTATATATAGAAGCTAAGAGCCTACTACTTTCTTTATGCCTTAGTTATTAGTAATAATAAGGCCTTAATAAAGAAGCTTATATAAAATAAGTACTAAAAAATTAGAGGAATTTATAAGAGTATATAGTAGGTATAATTATATACTTTAATTAAGAGAGAGGGATAGCATAACTATATAAAAATTATACTATAGCTAAGGACCTTTCTAGAGAGAATATTAGCTATAATTATTAACCCTAAATTAGTTAGAGCAGATAAGCTACTAAAGGGAGTCTTTATAACTCTTAATTACACTAAATATAAGCTCTCTATAAGCACTCTTTTTAATAACTATAGTGTAATATATATAGTTAATAATATTAGCCTTCTTAAGCCTAGTACCTTTAAAGCTACTAATAATAACTTTCTTAAAGCTAATATAACCTCTTTTTAAATTATTAAAAGAGGTATATAAGTGCTTTAAAAGGTTTTAAATAGTATAAATAGTACTTATATAAAGAACCTAACTCTTAAAGATATTGCTATAGTTAAAGGTTTTTATATAAATATAGTATTAAAAAGCTACCTTTTTAAAAAAAGTATATAGTATTATAGTTCTAATAGCACTTTATACTATAGCACTATAGACTAAGGTATAGTGCTTACTAACCTAATTAGAAAGTTTAATATTATCTTTCTTAAATATAAGCCTTTTTACTCTTACTTAAAAATATTACTAATAGTAACTCTATATATAGCCCCTATAGTATAGGCTACTCTTAAATTAAAGAATATATATAATAAAGGCTTATAATAGCACTAGAATCCTAGTAAAGATCTAAGCCTACTATAGACTAATAAAGAATAAGTCTAGTACCTATATTTTAGCTATCTTAGCAAAAATACCCTAAAAAAGCTTATTTTATATATAAAAAGGGTGTATTTAAAAGGTATAGAATATAAGAATTATAAAGCATATATGCTTATATATACTAAGTAGGTTATATCTTAAAGACCCTTAGAAAGGCAGTTTTTAAAACCCTTTTAGTAAGTATACTAGGATCTTTAGAATTATTCTAAGAGCTTTAATAATATAAAGTAGCTACTTATCTTTAAAAATAAGTATAGTAAGATAATATAGGTCTATACTCTTTTTAATAAGAGCCTTAAGACTATCTTTAATATATTAGTTTACTTTAAATAATAGGTATTATAATAATTTAGCCTTTTAATTATAAAATTTAAATAAAATAATAAATATATAGTTATTTCTAAGAAGGGTTTAATAGTATTCTAAGTATAGGTATACACTAAAGGTATAGAATTAAAAAGCCCCCCTTTATATACCTATAAGCTAAATAGTTAAGCTAAGAGAGTAAACTAAATAATTATAACTTACTTTATTATAATACTTATAAATATAGGGCTCCTACTAAATCTATAGCTAGAAAGTATATTTACTACTACTTATCTTTATAATATTAATTCTATTTAGAGATTAAGGTAAAAAACACTACTTAAAGTGCTTAAGAGCTAGTTTTATAATAATATATACTTACTAATTTAAGTGCCTTTAGTAGACCTAAGGCTAGATTAAAGTGGATTATATATATATAGCTACTATACCTATCCTATAATAAAGGATTATAAAGCTAACTATAATAGAAGGTATTTTAAGATAAGCCCTAGGGGCTATATTAGGTATTTAGTTAGCTATAGCGCTACTAATATATACTAAATTTAGCTACTATTACTAAGGAAAGTAATAATAATAAGGAATATAACCTTTAATAAGAAAGTATTTTATAATATAAAGAAAGAAAGCACTAAGGTATAATTATTAAAAGAGACTAAAGCGCATTTTTAAGCACTTTAATTAAATACTAAACTTAATAAAGAGGTTAACCTTATAATATTATTAGAAGGAAGCATTCTATAAGAGAAAAATCTATACTATAAGAGTTTAAAGTTAGGGGTAAATACTCTAGTAACTATATAGTTAAAAGAGTTAGAAAAATAAATTACTTTTTAACCCTTAGTATAAGATATTAGCCTCTAGACTCCTTAGGCTACCCCTAAACTAATAACTATAGATTAAATTAGTTACTAAGGAAATGCTTACTTAAGCACTAACTTAAAGAGTATAATATACTTATTAACCCCTAATATTCTAGAATAATTTATATAGGGTAAAGGTAATAATAATACTCCTACTAAAAATAGTAAAATAATTATAAAAGGCAATAAAAATATACCTATTATAAGAGATAAAATAATTAAGTAAAGGTTAAAGAAAGAGACTACTTTACCTTAAGAAATAAATTAGAATCTATATAAATTAAAAGCTTCTAAGTTAACTAAAGAATTAGCTACCCTTTAAGATAATAAAATAGAAGTAACTATATTACTAAGAAAAGGAGAGAGTAATTAGGTTATATAAGTACTATACTAAAGTTCTTAAATTTAAAAAAATAAAGAGAAAGGGTATATATAAAACTAGGATATTCTATATAAGAGAAGACTAAACCACTACCTTATTAATTACTTATAGAATTCCTTATTACTAAAAAGGCCTAATTAGCTAGAAATTAATAACTATAAATACTAAAGCATAAAGACTATATTTATAGTAATTAATATATATTATAATAGGTATAATAGGTTATACCTAGAGAAGAAGATATATCTTTACTTAATTATATAGGCTAATTTAGCTAAGCCTCTATATAACTATTATAAGGCTATTAATTACCTAATAAGGGAGCTATAGATATAAGTAATAAAAGATAAGATATCTAAGCTTAAGAAACGCAGTACTTAGTGCTAAATAAAGCACTTATTAGTATAATTATAGCTATTGCCCCTAAAGTAAGTTTTTAACTATAAATTTAATAAAAAAGGAGCTCTTAAGAGATATAAAGTATAAATTTATATAAGAGAAGACTTATAAGAAAAGGCAATAATTAAATAAACCTATACTATAACGCTTATAGTATATACTTTTAGAATAATAATAGCTCTTATAGCTAGATTTAACTTTAAGACTAAATAATATAATATAAAAAATGCATTTTTATATGTATTATAAAAAGCAAATTTAATACCTATAATATATAAGCTACTAAATAGGTTTAAAGTATTAGAGAAATACATTAAATTACTTAAAGTATTATATAGACTTTAAGACTTACTATAATTATAGTTTAAAAAGCTAAGCACCTATTTAAAGAAGCTTAGGCTTAAAGCTAGTCTAGAAGAGCTTTATTTATTCTATAATAAAGCTTAAAGTGTATTTCTAATTTTCTTTATTAATAATATTATAATAGCTTTTTATAAGAACTATTCTAAGATATTAAAAAAGGTAGAAGATAGGTTAAAAAAAGTATATAAGCTTAATAATAAAGGTAAGGTATGCTTTTTTCTAGGTATTTAAGTAATTTAGAAAAGGAAAATAAAATAAATTTTCCTTAGCTATAAGGTATATATTAATAAAATTAGTAATAAATTTAAAAAATAAGGGGATAAAACCTTCCCTATAATACTAATCCCTATAATAAAGTTCTAAAAGCATAATAAAAGCACTAATAAGTAAGAAATAAAGCGCTATTAAGAGAAAATTAGCTTAATTCTTTATACTATAATTATAATATACCTAGATATAGCCTTTACTATATTTAAATTATTATAATTCCTTATAAACCTAGAGCTAGATTATATATAGGCTATAAACTAAGTAATTAAATACTTAGTTCTTATAAAACACCTTACCCTAAGCTTTAGGGGTGTAGGGGAAATATATATAATATAAATTATAAGTAATGCTTCTTTTACTAATAATATTATTACTTAGCGCTCTTTATAGGGATACCTTATTACACTTTTTAGTAGTTTAGTTATTTAGAAGGTAACGCACTAATCTATAGTAATAATATCTATAATAGAAGTAGAAATACTCTTATTATAGTAAATAGCAAAGAAAACAATAGGTTTATAGCGCCTCTTTAAAAATATCTAATTTAAGGTATATAAAAACTAGGTAATTTACTATAATAACTAGTAAACTATTAAATTAGTGCTTAATAAAAGCAAATATCTTACTACTTATTTATACTATATTAATATATATAATATATAGTTAAAGTAGGAATATAAGCATAGAAGCTTTAAGATTAGTTATTTTTCTATAGTAAAAATACTAGCTAATAGGTTTATAAAGGCCCTTAATTATTAGCAATTTAAACGCTTCTAAGGAATGCTTAACTTAGTTAATATATATATAATTAGTAGTAAAAATATACTTTATAATATTATAATAAATAAGTTATAAAATAAAGATATATTAAAGAGGGGGGCATTAAATATATTACCTTAAAAATAAATATAAGAGCCCTCCCCTTAAGATATAAATATACTCTTAAAGTAAATAAAAAAAAAATATATACTTTTTATATAACACTACTAATACTAAAAATAAAAATATAAGTATATTATTTAAGTGTAAAAATAATGCCCTAATACTATTAATATATATATAGCACTTAAAGTAAGCGCTTTAGTAGCTTCTTTATACCTATAGTTACTACTACTATAGTAGCTTCCCTTCTTACTACTATAATACTACCTATATTAGTAGAAGTAGCTCTATTATAGGCTATATACTTCTTATATATAGAGTTTAATTCTATAAGGAGGGAAAGCTATAGTTTAAAGGCCCTATAGCACTACTTAAACACTTTTTATATACTAAGTATTAGTTATATTTAAAATATATAAAGTAAATAGAAAGTAAGCTACCTCTTCTTTTCTAGCCTATACTAGTAGTATTTATTTAGTAATAAGGACTAAGATAAAGTATAAAGAATTATAGTAATAACTACTTACCTTATACTAGAAGCATCTCTAAAATTAGCTAGACTTAACCTTATAGTAGCCCCTTTTTCTACCCTTACTAGTAATAATAGCCTATATATATCCCTTATAAAAAATACTTTATAAAGCACTAAGCTATATAAAAGTCTAAGGCTATTAAGAAAAAAGAAATTAATAAGGAAAAATAAAAAAATAAGGACTATTATATATAGTTTAAGACCTTTATTAGCGCTTTAAAGAAGTAGTAGAAGCATTACTTATATTACCTATATCTATAGGCTTAAAGAGAAAATACTTCCTACCTTTTAATATTTACTCTACTACTAAAGGCTTTTCTTTTAATAAATTCTCTACTATTATAGTTATTAATAGAATAATAAAAGCATTACTTCTACTACTTATAGCTAGCCTACTATTTAGTAAAGGTATTCTCTTAGCTAATAGCTTCTTAGTTATTAGCTATGCCTAAGAGTTATAACTAAAAGAATTATTAATATTATAAGCCTTAAAATTAAAGGAAATTTAGGTAGAATACCCTTTAGAAATAAATTACTATTTTATTCTATAGTGCTCCTTACCTAAATATATTATAGTAAATAATTTTATATAATTAAATAAAGCTAATTATAATAAGAAAAGTGCTTATAAGGAGGAAAAAAGAGGGAATTCTAAGCTCTTAGAAAAGTAAGAGAAAAAGGCCCTAAGAAGAGAAGCTTTTTCCCCTATAAATTTATACTTTTTTACTTTAAGCTTATATTACTAACTTATAGCTAATTCTAAATATATAATTAACTAATTATATTTAATAAATACAATTAAGGGGTGTGTTATATAGTAAGTATACCTTAGGTTACTATATTACTTACCCCTATATAGAATTATATATATCTGTGTATAGATAGGGCAGGCCTATTACTTACTTTATATAACTATTTTCCTTTATATGTATTTCACTAGTAAATTAGGATAGGACTTAGAATATACAATTATGTGTGCCTCCGCGCGAGATCAGAGCCTTACGAGAGCCTCGCAACAGCCTCGCACGTAGCCGCCTACTATACAAATACAGCCTGGGCGCACGTGGAACTTCAGTCAATATACTAGATGCATGCTGCCTTTGGCTAGCTACCCTTTATCCCAACACAACGAGCCTAGCCATAAAGGGGATGCCATTTAGTCAGAGACCGGTGTCCGATAAACACAGCCCTGAAGATGAGAAAGAGAAGAAGAGGAAATGCATATGAAAGGATACATATGATGAATAGCAGTTCAGACCTAAGGGAGGTTTGCTCTCGTGAATCTGGCTGCGACCGGGGTTTTTGCAGTGACGAATCATCACGAAACGACGTTGCCCAACGAGACAAGTTGTCAACTGTACTTACGGGGTCGATATGAGGGAAGCCCCGACCCAAAAAAAAACCGTTGGCGAAAAAGGAGGTCACTCTGTTTAGGCGGAGGGAAGGTAGAATAAAAAAAAATGCCCTTCTTTTTTCAAGGATCTGAAAAAAAGGCGGCTTGGACTTTGAACTTTGTATCGGGGATGGAGCCACGTTCCTGTCCAGCGGCTGCCGGAGCGGGCCATGATGGGCGTGGACGGCAACGGATGAAAGACACTGGATGAGAGACTGAAACGTCGACGTCGCCGTGGATTGTCATGATGGGACCAGTCACCAGACGGAACATCGGACCGTGTGAAGGTGTCAAGGTGGAGGTGTGAGCCGCGTCAGCCAGCAGCCATGTGTCTGCCTCGCACAGTGTCGTGTGCCGCTCGGCTCGGCCAAACTGTCAACTGCCGCTTGTCAGGGGGGGTGAAAGCGGCTCTGGGAGTGTGCAGTGTGTGTGTGCAGTGCGGCACCCATGTCTTCCTCCACTGCTCCTTCCAGCATGTACAGCGGGTGTACATGCGGGCGGGCGGGCGTCGTGTCGTATCCCATCATCCAGGAGCCAGGACACATGCAGCGTCCCGCCACGCGCGATTCACGGGCTGCCATATGTTGAAGCAACACCCAGCCGTGCGTCACGTCGCACGTGTGGCCTGGTGCGTGCCCGCTCCTCGCACACGCAGCGTAGCATCAATCGTTATGTCTTGTCTTGTCTGGTCTGGTCTGGCTGGTCTGGCGCTGGTCTGGTCCAATGCTCGGAGATCGCCTGACGGGCCGTGCACCCTAGCGTAGCCCAGCACGCCCCCCCAAGTCAAGTTGCTGAACCATCCATGATTTTGATGCATCGACATTGAACCGTGCCATCAGATCCAATCTCGTGTCTGGTCCCTCCGTCCGTCCGTACGTCCGTCCGGTCGATCCATGGGCCATTCAGTGTTGAATCGGCGGGCGCCATGGTTTATCCAGGAGCCACCAGACCAGACCAGACTCGACATTCACCCACAAGTCACCCGATGCTATTGGAGAATCCGGGAATCGGGGCCTGGACGTGCATCTGGCGTGGTCCAGGAAGCACGGTGGATATCCAGCATGTACCGCTTTATCTGCGTTCGCCGCTTCTACAGGCGCTTCGAAATAACCAGGTACCTGCTGCTCAGGTACCCCGGATAGATCCTAACCTCCTAGAGCAAGTGCCACAATCACCGGTACATTTGGCGTCGCGGCAAAGTCAGCCCCTTCTAGCTGCCTTTACATTGACGGCTGCCATTTTCGTCGCAACTCGTCGTCCGACATTGGCATACATCCGGAATAAGATTTGTTCATAGTATGTACGTATGTATATACATGCATACAAACCTACCCGGCACAGGGCATGCATGTCTGGTCCGGTCATTGATCAGTCATCAGACGATGAACGGCCCACGGTTGGATTGACGTGCCTGACTTGTTCCGAGTTCCGACGTGGGCAAATCGATAAGGAAAGAACCCTGCTAGTCCCTGCTCCTCTTCAGGGGTTTTTACTTGTCCGCCCGGCACCCAGGCGCACCCAGACCCCACGAACGAGTCTGGTCTGGTTTCTTTACTCACCCCAGCCAGTCCGTACATGGCCTCGTCCACACCTGTGTTTTTCGGCTCCTCATAAACCTCAATCCGTGAGTGGGAGCCCGACCGATGCCCGGCGCGAGCAGCTGACCTCGTCGTGCACCCATTGATGCTTTCCGCGGCCCGCCCCTGAGCTTGCGAGCGCGCATTCGGATACAGCTTCGACTGATCAGACGCATCTCTCTCGGTCGCGCTCCGACTCTGAAGACTTTCACTCGTCCAGTCAGATTCCGATCCCGACCTGCCTCAGCGCGCTCGAGAGCGCCCGGCACCCCAGTGTGCAATGCCCTGGCAACCTCTTCCTCGCATCGCCTTCGCTGTTGCAACGTACCCTTTCGCCGCCGAGAGCCCAGCCGACCTCCCTCTCGAAATTGGCGATGAGCTCTATATCATCGAGGAGACGCCAGATGGAAATTGGCTGCGAGGCTACCTGGTCGCTCCGCCGAGCTTGCTCGCTGGTCTGACTTCAGTCAAGGGCCAAACCCTCGAGGCTCGCGTTTTTAGTGGCATCTTTCCCCGCAGTTGTGTCGAGGTTCGAGAGATGCTTGGGGAGTCGGATGAGCCGGGCATGGGCGACGAAAACGACTACGACTACGACTACGAAAACGAAAACGAAAACGACCAGGAAGAAAAACAAAGTGTTGCAGACGAGAACCTACCTGTGGCTAGTCAACAGTTGACTGGTGACGCCATCAAGAATGGATCCATCCCCAGAAAGACCAGAAAGACAAAGTCGCCGGGCAAGACTGACAGCATCAGAACGAGACGCAGACCGTTGTCGGAATTGCCCAATGGAGTCATCGCTGGCAAACTTTCTGTTCCAGTAAAACGAGATCCAGACGCTCCACGGCCAGCCGCACCGGTGCCATTGCTGAAAATTGGCGACGAAACACCCACGTCCTCATCCGAACCATTGATTGACGAGATTGCTTCGTGCTTGAGGGAATGGCACTCCAAGAATCTGCACGAAATATTGCTTTCTAGACAGTATGCGGACCTAGACAAGCTTTCAAAGCTCATCACCAGTCTTAATCTCAGTCGACAACAGTTTCTGTACAATGTGCTCACATCTCACGAATATGAAGCGCTACGGGAAAAGACAGTATGGGACCTGGTGCGGGTCAACAAGCTTTGCGGAGGGGAAATCATTGTTCGAGACCCAGCAGCTAGAGGCAGGATTCTCGTTGGAGACGATTCAGTCGTGGAAGTGACACGGCTGCAGTCCGTCATGACTCTTCTCGACGAGCCGCCTCAACCGTCCGTGGAATTCACGTGCCTCCATCACCTGCTTCTTGATGTCAAAGGATTCGCTGGCTCAACATCCGAGGCAACAACACTGGTCCTCTTTCTAGTCGCCAAACCTCAGCACCAAAAGCTGTCGACATTATCAGAAGCCTTTACTGTCGACATACCCGCCGGTGGCTCCATCGGAGGCATTACGCTGGGCTCTTCGTCTCGCACGCTCTTCGTAGACTTGTCTGCTCAGGACATTGGAGACTCACCATCGGCCGAGACTGATCTGTATCTTGTGGTCAAGGTCCTAGCTTCCCAACAAGTTTCCGCTGTTAAGTCCGCGTCGAGAACCGGAACCACAAACGATAGCAACTTGTCCGGAGAAAACTTGTGCAAGACGTCTGTTTCGTCAGCTTCCAAGCCTACGAGACGCAGCTTAATGTGGGGAAGCAAATCTGGACGCTCAAATAATTCTCGAACGTCGCCATCGCCCAGGATGGAGCCCGTGTCCGAGCAGCATGAGCAGCAACCAGTCATCCATGCAGATTGTGAAAGCGGGCCCGGCACTGCCAGCTCCAAGACTGGTAGCATCGTACAAGACTCGACCCAAGTGGTACAACGTACCGTGGGCGTTGGTATTCTTAAGCTCAACCTCATCATGAAACAAAGGGACGAATTGGAACAGGTCATCACAATTTGGTCGCCTACCACCAGCCGAGTGTCGACAGAAACAGAGACATCCTCTTCTGACGGCCTGGATGCTCTGATTCGTGATCTCATGGACAACGCCAACGGGCGATACGAGAAGTCTCGTCGAGGCGAGCGACTTCAGGTCTCTCTACAAGCATTTAACCACCCGGATGCGGACACCTTGATCAAGGCCACGCCGACAATACTGTCCGGAGTCTCACAGACTAACAAGATGGGCTTCTCCGGTGCTCCAACGAAGTCGAGATCAGACATCTACCTGACGCTAAACAGCGCCTCTCTAGCACGCCATAATCTGCTTTCGCGATCTGGCGGAAGTGCCACCAGTATGCCTTCCGGACTCCGCGGCACCAATTTTCAAGTCACGCTTGAGGTCCGGGATCCTGCGGGTAAGCGGTTTGAGAATTGCATTTACGAAGGCTCCAACAGGGCACCCGTGACGACGTTCAAATCCTTCATCACAGAGCGCGGAGAGGCGTGGAATCAGACGATACGGCTTTCGCTATCGCCGACCGACGTGTCCACAGCCCATGTCGTCATGTTTCTGTGTGATGTACCGGGTCCTCCCTTTGCTGTAGCCCACATGCCGCTCTGGGACACCGAGGCTTTCATAGGGGACGGCTGTCATGGTCTTCTCCTCTATAAGGTAGACGAGAATACCTTTACGGCGCTGCCTGGCCCTTCCGGCAAGGGTGGGTATCTATCGGTGCCCTGGGCTCCTCGAGGCAAAGCGGAGCACTCCGAGAATGTGACGGGCCCATTGGCGATGCTCTTTGCGAGCACTTTTCTCTGCAGCACGCAATTTTCACAGGACAGGATCATCTTGGGTCTGCTGAAGTGGAAAGACTTGCCCGAGGAAGAGGTTCTCGCAGTGCTGAGACAGCTCGTGTTCGTGCCTGAAATCGAAGTCGTTAAGTTGTTGAGCAATGTGCTAGACGCACTCTTCGGTGTTCTTGTTGAGCATTCGGGAAACAAGGAGCTGGAGGATCTTGTTTTTACGGCCTTGGTCAGAGTGCTCGGAATCGTGCATGACCGGCGCTTCAATCTTGGGCCCCTGGTAGACCAATATGCAGAAAACCAGTTCAGTTATCCATTCGCCACATCCGGCCTTGTCCGGTCCTTCACGCGACTTCTTGAAAATCCCACCGCGCCCGAGACGTCCCGAAATCTACGGTCAACGTTCAAGGTGGTTAGACACATTTTGAAGTTCATCACACAGGCTCGTAAACAGCAAAAGGCCAAGGAGGCCGGCATTGGCATCACGTCACCTCCGCAGACCTTTACCCGACAGCTGCGCTCCATCTTCAAAGCTCTCGATGGCATGATGAGAAATACGGCACCCCCGCTAGTCGGTAGCCAGACGTTGGCTGTCCAGCACTTTCACACATGGTTGCCCGAGCTGGCTGGCCTGATGGACACGGAGGAGATCCTGCACATTGCCATTGATTTCATGGACTCTTGCACCCAAGTCAAGGGAAAACTGATTCTGTACAAGCTTGTTCTCATCATCAACTACGCCAAGCTAGACTTGTTTGCGCATCCGGACCAGAAATTGGCCTTGAGTGCCAACACTGTTCGATGGATCTCGCCACATTGGGGTCATACCGAGGAGGCGACAGATCAATGGCGCGAGCAGGTCCGCCTCTGCTGCTCTGTGCTTGCCAGCCAAGTAGATCACCTTGGACCAGAGATTCCGAACCATATCCCGAAGATCATTGATTCCTATTTATCGCTGCTGGGCTCGCCGCCGAAGCCACGAAGACGCCTCTCCCTCCTTTTCCCATCGTCATATCCATTTCCCACCAAACCTGTGTCCAGCAATCTTACGTTCGACGAAGGACTAGCCGAGCTGTCGGCCGTTTTGTCCGCCCTTTCAAGTTCCGCAGCCGGGATGCAGCTCGAATTGGCTGCCGAAGAAGACTTGGCGACCATCTTGGAGAATTTGCTGCGCATGCACCTGAGTGTCCTTTCGGGCGAAGCTTTCCCCGGCGAGTGGCTCAGCGTGCACATTTACCATCACAAGTCAACGATGCATACTCTTCAGTATGTAGCGAATCTCATGTTGGATTCCTTTTTGCCCGATCCCGATGAGGCGGAGAATTTCAACACGGAGCTGTGGAAACTCTTCTTTGCGACCCTCCTCAAGCTCGTTGGGAGCACCTCCTTGGCCCTCGAAACATTCCCCGAGCAGAAGCGCAGAGCTGTGTGGAAGATTGCCGGAGATGTGAGGGAAGACGGCGCCGAGCTCTTGCGTACGACGTGGGGGGCCATCGGATGGGAAACGACCGCCGAGGAGTGTAGTCATTACGGTCTGGCCAAGATAGGAGGATATCAGGTTCAATATGTGCCGACTCTTGTGGGCCCCATTGTCGAGTTATGCTTGAGCGTCCATCAAGGCTTGAGGAGGATGGCAGTTGAAGTTTTGCAAACCATGATTATCAGCGAGTGGACACTAAGCGAAGACTTGACGGTGGTGCAGACGGAAATGATTGACTGCTTGGATCAGTTTTTCAAGTCCAAGCCACTTACGGAGAGTATATTGCAGAAACTTTTCGTCGGCGAGTTGCTGGAGCGCTTCGACCCATTGTGTGATATCCCAAACAACCCGCTGTATGCTGCCGTCCGGGACTTGGTCGGCACACTGGACGAATTCCTGGATCTCCTAGTTGCCGTACACGGCAGCGGTGAAGGAAACGGGGAGGCTACACACGTCATCAATCGGTTGCGGCTGATGGAATTTCTCCGCGACATGCAGAAGGAGGAAATCTTTGTCCGCTACGTCCATCAGCTCGCTACCCTCCAGATAGAGTCCGGAAATCATGCGGAGGCTGGTCTCGCCCTGCGATTGCATGCAGATCTGTATGACTGGGACCCCACGAGACAGGTCAAGGCTTTAGTAGAACCCGACTTTCCGGCACAGACGCAGTTTGAACGCAAAGAAAATATTTACTTCAACATGATCAAGCAGTTCGAAGAGGGTGAGTCGTGGAGCAACGCGTTGACAGCGTACAAGGAGTTGCAAGCCCAATACGAGGGCAACGTCTTTGACTTTGCCAAACTGGCCAGAACGGAACGGGCCATTGCGACAATCTACGAAATCATCTCCAAGAGCGAGAAATTGATTCCTCGGTACTTCAAGGTTGTGTACCAGGGGCTCGGCTTCCCCGCAGGTGTTCGAGACAAGCAGTTTATCTATGAAGGGGCGCCCACAGAGCGGGCCGCAGCCTTTACAGATCGTATGCAAGAGCAATATCCCTCTGCTCAGATCGTCACCTCGGAGGGCATCGATGAGGTGGAGGGACAGTTCCTAGTGATCTCCTCGGTCACACCGCATCGTGACTTGTCCCATCAAGTATACCAGCGGGCCCGCGTGCCTCAGGTGATTCGTGACTTTTTGGTATCGTCCCATCCGCAAGCATTCTCCTTTACAACGAAGCGCAGCACATCGGGGCCCGTAGCAGAGCACTTTGCGGAAAAGGCCGTGTTTTTCACGGCGGAGCCGTTTCCAACCATCCTGCGACGGAGTGAGATCATCAACACGCAAGAAATCCGACTTGATGCGCATGAAACCGCTCTGGAGCGCATCGTGCGCAAGACTCAGGAGATGACGGCCCTGGAGCGCCGTGTTGCCGATGGCGAAGAAGGGGGGGTATCTAAGCTGCTCTTGGATGCTGTGTCCATCTCGGTGAACCCGTCGTCCGAGCAGAGCGTCATATGCTACCGACGGCTGATTCCTCAGCCTGAAGATGAAGACGAAGATGACGACGAGGACGTGGAAGTGTTGGAGCCTCGGGATGTGGCCATCAAAATGGCACTTGTGGACCATGCCATCATGCTCAAGAGAGTTCTGGCTCTGTTTGCGCGCAGCAATAATACTATGCTTGTCCGGAAACAAGATGAGCTACAAAAATGTAAGCCCCCCCCCCCCTTCCTTCTCTGGATTTTGCCGCTAGTTTGCCTATTTTTCTTCCATGCTCATTTCTCGCCCAGACTTTGAAGTAGCATACGAGCCCGAAATTGCCTTGTTTGCACCCCCTGCTCCAACACAACGTGAGATGACTGTATCGACTCCCTCCACTGCCTTCCGTGGCTCGTTTCCCCCTCAAGACGGCAGTCCCGTGACACGGTCCAATATATCTGTAAATGGAGCTGGCAATACAGAAGAAACCACATCACTGGTTCAACAAGTATCGCTCAAGCAGCGCAGCGCAAGACTCAGCTTCCTCCCCGGCCGACGACAGTCGGAAAATGAGCAAGCGTCAGAAGCTGAGAGAAAAACAAACGGCAGTCCGAGATCTAGCGTATCGCACAGTCGCAGCCGCAGTTTAGGAAAGGCTCGACGGCAAAGCCTTTTTCGGTCGCAGTCTATGGATGACGGATTACAAAGAGATAGTAGTGAAGTTGCAGGCGGCGCAGCAAACGGGCTGGTAAGGCGAGGTAGTGTGACTAGTAAATCCAGTCTCGACAGAACCTTGAGCGTTGAAGAAAAGTCTTCTCCGGCACAGCATGTGGACGTCTCGGTCAAGAGAAAGGGAAGTGTACGGAAGAGGCTCAGTCTGCTCAAGATGGGTATGAAGGGTACGAAGCGAGGAGGTATAATGGGTAGTGTCGACGAAGAGTAGCCACTCTCTTTCTTTCTTTGTGTGTGTGTTTTTTTTTAGTGAAGCCTTTTTTGTAAAAAGCATGTGAATTGTGGCGAGTTTATTCTGTTCTTTTCGTTGCCTTTTCGACGATTTTCTTCTCTGTTTGGGAGAAAAAAGAACCCGCCGTGTTGGACCAAAAATGGTCGATAACTGTGTACATTAGATGGCGGTGTTGAGATGATATTGGATCGGCGGACTACCGGGAGTCGCACCACAGTTGAACAATTTTTCTTTTCTTTTCTTTTTTTTAAAAAAAATTATATTATATCTTGTCTCTATTATTATTACTATATAACATTCACTTCTGTTTTCCCGTCTTGTATATCCTCGTTACCCTCCAATCATTGCCTTTTTTTTGTGTGTGTGTGTGTGTTTGTATCTATTCTTTCCGTGTAGCGGTTTTGGTCATCCTTCTCGCCTGGCAGGTTCTGCATAGCTGCATGTTTCTTCAAATGAGAGCAGGCCAATGTTCTTGTTTTGTCATTTTTGGGGAGGGCGTTTAGTATTGGGGCCATGGAGCTATTCTTTGTGTGCGGGGTTTTCCCCTTGTCCTTTTACCACTGCTGGGGTTGAACCATATTGTGTTAATCTCGTGATGTAATGTGGCTTTTATAGAATCACCACCCTCTTTCTTGCGCTGTCTTGTTTATTTTTTGTTTCAAATCTTTCGGCTTATTTTTCTTACACTACTGTTCGTAAGTCACCAACATTGTGTTCTATGTACATTACACATGTCATGAAATAGCCGTTTAGATGCTCTTCGCGGTGATAACGCGAAGTGTCTAACTACCCGGCATATGGCATGTTCCGTCACTCAAGGATTGATCACGGCCCGGATGCACGTGAAGATATGTGGGATGACATTCAAAGGTCAAGACCGGGAATAAGGCACCAACATTAAGTAAAGTAACGTATTTGGAAGGAGAATCAAGAGGAAAGGGTATGTACAAAAATTGAATGAAATTAAGATTAATCCATGGTGGATATAGCATGCAGGCGATGCAGACATAAACACTGAGTCCATATATCTGATTTTCTTGAAACAGAACAATATTCCGATGTCATCGCAGCATCGAGATAATGTATTTGTTATCTGAAATAATTTGGGTCCAGTCAATGGACAGTGGTATTTAATAAACATACACGGTGTGTTTTATCACAGCCATATCCTAAACGACCCGCGAGAAAAAAAAAGCACAATGACAAAAAAAAGATGAAGATAAAGAAAAAATAAGGAGAAGATCAGGAAAAGGCAGAAGACAAAATATTCTGTACGGGTGTTGCTATTTTTTTTTTATGATATTTTTTTTTTCATGATAACATTGCGTTGGGATTGTTTTTATTCATGATAACGTTGCGTTGGGATTGTTTCTGTAAAGTGAATGTCAGTAATGATACTTGAATCTGGGACACTAAAACAGAGGTCAAGACGTACTGCTGAATGGGTGGAACGCAGGCTTTCTACTTGCCGCCCGAGGCATCCTTGCCGACCTTTGCGGCGTCACCAGGAAGAGACGCGGCCGTCTTGCCGAGGTTGGTGAACAAGGAAAGGGGATTGCCACCGGTGGCAGCATCGCCGGGGATATTGAGAAAAGCGTCGCCGAGCTTGAAGAACTCGGCTGTCATGTCCTGACCAGCGGCACCGGCACCGGCACCGGGACCACCGCCCATCATGCCGCCCAATGGTCCGGCGAGACCGCCGAAGTTGGTCTCACGCTTGGGAAGGGACCCGATGGGAGCAGCGCTGACGAGGCATACTGAGGCGGCGACGAGGATTCCATTGAACTTCATTTTGATGGTTTTGGAAAAGGGGGGGGGGGGGAAAGAGTGGTGTATATAGTTGTTGGTGGAGGCGGTGGTGAAGAGAACGGAACAGCACTAGACCAGCTAATGGAATTGAATGAGAGACGTGAAAGTAAAGGTTGGATGTACAGTGTGTGTGTGTGTGTGTGTGTGTGATGAGATGGATGAAAGGATGGTGAAGAAGAGGTTCGTCTGGTCTTATATGGATATGAGAGACGGAACCTTCATCTGGACTCGAGCAACTCTACGTCACGCACAGAAGAGCGAACCTAGCAGGCATCCCTCTCCAGCAATGGCCGCCCAAACAAAACACAGTCCCGGACAGGAGAATCTAAAACTAAACATGACGGCGCGTGTCCTCCACGGACCCCTCCTGGGTGGTTTGTGCTTTGGAGATGTGGGCGCAGACGAGAACGTCCGATAGGATCACGCACAGTCTCCGGGCTAGACGAAGATGCAGGAACCAACAACGATGAATGAACGATGTAGGGACCACCGGCGGGGGGGGGACGAGCACCAGGCACCGAGAACCAAGCCGTCTTGCCTGGCGGAGTTGTAATCTGCCTCGATTGGAAGTCGAGAGCCGACGGCGTTTGCGTGATGCATGTTGAAGAGGTCCAAACTCACCGGAAACCGTTGATGGCTCGTGGCCGTGGCTCGTGGCTCGAGAGACGGCACGGCGGGGCCAAAAGCGGGGCAGAGCGGCTATTCCGAAAGAAGCATGCTCTGTACATACGACATGCTAGCACGCGGACCAATGAGAGTCTCTGGTGGGACGAGCACTTGCCAACCCATCACTTACCAACCTGCCGGACATATCCAGATTTGGTGACAGACGCGGCAGGAGGCAGCTCAGGCAGGAGCGATTCAGGCTTTGTCACGGACTCATGGTTTTCAATCCTCATTTCCTTCGCCAGTACTGCTATCATCGTTGCCATCAACAGTTTCTTCTTCGTCCTCTTCTTCCGCGTCCAGTCTTGTTCGCTACGGAGCCTAGACTGGCTCATCTCGGCAGGACTGCCCCACGTCTCACCATCACTTGGTCATAGATCAGCCACCCCGCGTGCTTCCCGGCCGGCCACCCCAAGGGTCAAGAGTCAAGAGTCAAGAGCCGAGGCTCGAGAGTCGTCAGTCGAGACTCACCCATGCGGCAACACCAAAACATCTTCCCACCAAACACATCGTCCTGGATCAAAACGTCGTTTTCCCGCCCCAGTGGCGCGAGTGGTCGCGGCGAATGCACATCTCGCATTAGTCGTGTCTGTGACGGTCGTTTTCACGTGCCTGGCTGGGAAGCGAAGCGCGCGCCACAATTGCTTCAACAAAGCGGTGCGGATTGTCCGTCGTAACCGCTTCATGCTGCCCAACTTCTTGGGTTCGCGAGCCCGCGTACCATCTCTACTCGCCGAGCATGAGAAAAAAAAAAAAAAGGAATAGCCTGCAGGAAGAACATGAAGATTGAGCCGTGAGGGCCACAGGTGACTCGCTCGGCTGGTCCTGGTGGCGGTCTGATCGCACATGTTTCAGGCCAACCAATTCGATGCCGCTAAGCTGGGCTTCTTTCCTAGTTTGAGAAACTGCGTTTTGTTTGTCACGGACACATCGGATTACTCTGCCCGTCGAGGCCGACGCTTGGCTGACAAGCTAGTTGAATGACTGACTTGCTCTTCTGTGCTGATGAGTGTGTTTACCAGCACTGCCTCTGCGAGCTAGCGGGCGAAAGACGGCCGAAGCTATCGAGATTGTCTCCATCTAGGCTATGGCCATGGGTCCGTGTGAAAGGAAACAATGGGAACAGGATTGTCTCTCTGAGCCTGTCTCTGGCCTTGGTCTGAATGTTTGTTATATATTCAACTCGATTTCCTCTCATCAGTGCCTTTAATTCAATACACCACCCATCTCACTCCTTCTTTCCTCCTCACCAGTTTGCTCACTCTTTTTAGTCTTTCTTTCACAGTCCTGGTGACATTTGAGCTAGCTTTGAATTCACCTCTCTCTCGCTTGACTTCATATCATTGTTCTTGTTTTCATACAAACACACACACACACACATTTTCCACAATGCGTTACTCAATCGTCTTCACTGCGCTGGCCGCAACGACTGTTGTTGGACACGGTCTGATCCGATCCATCGAAGGTTGTAATGGTGTTTCCATGCCTGGTTTGACTGGTAAGTCACCTTCTTTATGTCCTTCTTTATCAACAGTAATGGCATCAGATGCTAACTCCAACCTGTTTCAGTCATCGACGGTACTCCTCGTGACTGTGTCGTCAACTCTTGCGGCGCCCAGGCTGATACTGGCATCATTCGTGATGCAGACATCGCTTCTGGCAAGGTTGGCCCTCTTGGAATGACCCAGGGCGGCGGCAAAGTCGATGTTGCTGCTCACATCGCCAACTTTATGGGTACTGGCAACGCTCTTCCCACCAACAAGGGCGCCGAAAGCGCCACTGGTGTCGAGGATAATCTGCAAGGTCTCTTTGGCAGTGCCAAGGACCGCCGCGATGAGCACAAGAGACAAATGGGCGACCTTTTTTCAGGACTTGGAAATATGCCCATTATCGGCGTCGTTGGCGCTGGCGGTGAACGCAAGACGTATCCTGTCGAGACGCTTAACGGCGATATGCGTGGCCAGGGTGCCCAGAAGGGTCTTCCTACCGCCGACGAGAATGGCGTCGTTAGTTTGGTTTACAGACAGATAAACCAAGATGGAGCTGGTTCCATGACGGCCGCCATTGACTGCACTTCTGGTGGTACCGACCCCAAGGCCTTCCAAACCGCTAAAGTTATCAAAGACGTCCCCGGATCCGGCTTCTCAGGCTTGTCTATTTCCACCAACACAGATTACCCCATGCAAGTACAGATGCCAGAAGGCGCCACTTGTGACGGCGAGGTTGCTGGCGTCAAGAACGTGTGCATTGTGCGCGTCCGCAACCAGGCCCTTGCTGGTCCCTTTGGCGGCGGCGCTGCCTTTACACAGAGTAAAGAGAGTCGCAAGCGCGCCATCGCGTACCGACTCAAGAAGCGCATGGTGATTGGAGGCAACAGGGAATAAATGTGTGCATGAGCACTGAGAAAGATTTTCTTTTTGGAGCAAGGGACATTTCTACACTCATTTATGCTACGATACTTTTTCGGTTCTTTTCTTCTTCGTATACTTTTTATTTCCTAAAAGCTTTCTAGCAATAATGAATTTTATGAGATAATTTCATTCGAACACTTGTGACCATGTTAGTGACGTAAATTATCCTATTCATGTAAATCAGCGTGCGCTCATTCATCAAGGGTTGCATCAGAACCTAAACTCAATGCCAGCGTTTAGCAATTCTAAAATGACGTTCATCGACTCACGGAAAGAGAAAAGAGGGGGGTAAGGAGGGAAGTCATCATGTTATATCTAAAACTAGCTGCCGTTTTATATTAAGATGCTCGTCACGTTATTATGTGGAATGATGAGTCGACAGACGCGGGAGAAGACAACATAATTGTGGAGGGGATATGTGCTGTTTCTTTAATGTTTCGTGTTTCGTGTTTTGTATTTCGTATTTCGTATTCATGTACACTTACAAGTACAAAAGCCATGGCCACGTGAAAAATAAATGAAAAGTAGATGTTTTTTTTTAAAAAAAAGAAAGAAAATCAAGCAGTAAGTTCGTCTAACCGCCTCTCCAGCTCAGGAACCTGTCGCAGCTTGACCTCCAGATCCTCCTTTTCATCCTCGAGCCTCAGACGTCTCTCGGCATCTAATTTCGTAAAGACATAGTGACCCTGGCCGTCGAACTGCAGGATGTGGGTGTGGTACTTCCACAGACTACGCCTGTGGCTGACGGTCATGAGAGTCACACCCAGGGCCTTGGCGTGCTCGTACATGACCCTCTCGGTGTCGAGGGTGACGCTGCTGGTGCACTCGTCGAGGATGGCGTAACGGGGCCGGTGGTAGAAGAGGCGGGCCATGGCGACGCGCTGCTGGAGCCCTCCCGAGAGGACGTCGCGCCACTCTGCTTCTGCGTCCCAGGAGGAATCCGGGTAGAGGTCGAGGAGGTGCTCGAGGTCGAGGAGGCGGAGGATGGAGAGGAGGTCCTGGTCGGTGACGCCGCGGGCGCGCATCTGGCGGAGGGAGTCTGGGTAGATGATTTGCTGGCGGAGGGAGCCGCGGGAGAGATACGGCCGCTGGGGGAGGTAGAAGATTGCGTGGAAGGGCGGTTTGTGGACGGTGCCGCCGTAGACGGGCCAGAGACCGCCGAGGATGCGGAAGAGGGAGGACTTGCCGCAGCCGTTGGGGCCGACGACCAGGAGGTGGTCGCCATGGGAGAGAGAGAAGGAGAGGGCTTTGATGAGGACATCGCCGTTGGGTGAGATTATAGGGCTGTTTTTTTTTTTTTTTTGGTTAATCTTGTACAGTATTGGACAGCAGAGAGGGTCTTTTTTTGTGACAAGACAAACAAAGAGGAAGGACATACACGTCAATAAAAACTATGTCCTCGCTCTCGAGAACCGTCCCCCGGCCTTGCAAAACAGCCTCATTGGCCTCAGTCCCGCTCGAGGACACAAGTCTTTTCTCAAAATGTCCCAACTGGATATCGTCCATGACGCCTAGCAGAGAGGCCACCCGCGACGTATACCCCGCCAGCTCCATGATCTCTCTATACGAAAACATGATGCGGCCAAAGGCATCCGACGCAGACAGCAACATGCGTCTGTTGGTGACAAACGACTCGGTCCTGTCACCCATGCTCACGATGCCCTGGCCTCCGCCGGGGAGCTTAACGAAGACGGGAACACTGCAGAGAAGCAGGCCAAGGGCGCCCCAGAAGTACTTGATGATGAAGTCCTCCATGAAGCCGTGGTAGAAGCGCCGACGCAGGATGTAGTTGACGTGCTTGATGAGGGTGAAGTAGCCCTTGTCGAGGCTGTCCTTTTCGGCGACGTGGCCGTTGTAGAGGGCCACTTCCTCGCTATAGTCGATGAGGCGGGAGTGCTGGTAACGGAACTCGCCTTCGAGACGAGCCTCGTCGGCGACGTATTTGCCAAAGGGGGGGGTGAGGACTCTCAAGACGTTGGCGGAGAGCTGTACCAGCAGAGACATGAAGACTACGCCTTCGCCGCCGACGCTTTTGGAGAGGGAGTAGGTGTATATGGTCTACATAATTAGTTGATTTTTCATAAATGTATCAAAATAATTGCTCTTCCTTTTGATTATAGAAGAAGACGAGGAAGGGAAAAGAAGACAAAAAGACAATTAAAAAAACAAAAAAAAGGGGGGGGAGAGGAATGTGGGAAAACAAAACGCTATACAGAGAAGAGAGAATCAGGAAGCGCATCGTCCGTACCATATCCAGCAACGGCTTCGCCAGGTTGCTATATAATTCCGCCAGGCTATTCGAAAACTTGGACACATCCACAGCAATCAGCTGATCGGGATTCTTTATCCTGTCGTCGAGGGCCGAGATGCCATAAAAGGTCAAGTTGGACAGGTATTTGTCGTGGATGTGCTGCGTCAGTCTCGTCCGGTACTTGAGAGACAGTTCGGCTTGGTGATACGACAGCTATGTGGCCTCGTTAGACATGAACAAATTGAGAAAGATGAAGTGTAAAAAAGTAGAAGAGAAAACCTCCATCTTGCTCCCCTCCTACTTCCCATTCAATTTTCAAGCGGGTTGGAGGAAGAGAGAGAAGGGAAAAAGAAAGGAAAACAATTGGGGGGGCATCACGTACCATGGAATTCGTAAAAGTAGCCGGCACCGCAATAATCATCCACCAAATAATCCTCGACAAAAACTCCTTGCCATTCCCCCTGACCAAGGCCTTGACAATGGCTCCGTCCATCTCGGCCACTCGCAGACTGATGAGCGTCCTGAGGACCAAGAAAAACGTATGACTGATGAGCATCCTGGCCTCGGTGCTGCGCCAGCCAGGCACGACAATCCTGATGAGGCGCAGAAGCAAGCGGAAGAACTGCCTGTCGAGCGCAACTTTCTTCTTGGCCGTCTGGTCGCCATCGGAGGGTGAGGAGGAGGAGGAGGAGGAGGTCACGGTGGCGCGGCGGGCTTCGCGCTGGGAGGCTTCGCGCGCCGAGGCGGCTTTTTGCTCGGCTATGGCGTGGCGGATGCGGTTGATGAGGGCGACGAAGAGGGTGATCCAGATGGCGCGGGATATGCGGGTGCGGTTGGAGAGGTAGAGTCGTGTGAGTTCGATGACGAGGCCGCGGACGGTGCGGGCGCCCGGCAGAGCGAGGGGGAGCTTGGACTGAGAGGCCATGATGGTATGTGTATGGGTGTTTTTTTTTTTTCTTTTTCTTTTTTTTTTGGACCAAACTTCTGGCCAGGGGAGTTGTCGACGTGTCAGCCCTGCTCGGCGTCGCGCATCGAATCGAGAGGTGTTGCTGGGTGTTTGGCTCGAGACGAAGAGTAAAAAAAGAGACAAAGCAATGCAGACGTCACATCTCCAAGCATGTGGTTTCCGTCTCGGATCGCGCTGCCTACCCCAGAGCCCCACGGCGGTGGCCCACAGCCTCTGCTCTGCTCCCTCGGCCCCGGAGCCTTGGCTGTGAGTGATCTGTGGGGGGAAGCGACGGCGGCGCGCACACAGAGCCACAAGAACCGCAAACCTCGTAACCTCCGGTGCATGTGAACGGTCTCAACACACACACACACCCCCCCCCCTTCGCCACACCAGCCACGTCCCGGCCCCAGTTCGCCCGCCACATCTCAATCGCCGCCGCCGTCGCAGTTTCTTCAAAACATCGCGACACTCGAGACAGACCTTGTCTTGCGCATCCGCATGCGACCCATCCCACCGCCGGCCCGCACCACTCCTTTATACGACCGAGACTTCATACACCCTCGCATTTGCCTCTTCGCGATCCAAGATTCTTCCCGCGCCTTGCTTCGTCCCGCCTCGTCGCGCGCGCGTCGCATCCCAAAAAAAATAAAAAATAAAAACTATAAAAAGTAAAAAAAAACCATGTCCGCACCCGACTCCGACGCGGAAAACGTCTCCATCTACGATGAAATCGAAATCGAGGACATGACATTCGACGAAACTCTCCAACTCTACCACTACCCGTGCCCGTGCGGCGATCGCTTCCAGATCGCCCTGGACGACCTCTACGACGAGCAGGACATTGCCGTCTGTCCGAGCTGCAGTCTCATGATCCGGGTGATTTTCGACCTTGTATGTCGTCGCCGTTTATTTATTTATTTTTTTTTTTTTATTTATTTTTTTTTTTTTTTTTTTTTTTTTTTTTTTTTTTTTTTTTTTTTTTTTTTTTTTTTTTTTTTTTTTTTTTTTTTTTTTTTTTTTTTTTTTTTTTTTTTTTTT